>JACEFZ010028082.1:0-115000 GCA_014155875.1 Cepaea nemoralis
AAATGCTAAAACTTTAAGGCGTGCAGGGCGTAAGACAATGTGGCAGCTGTGTTAAAGCAAAAGTTCTTAACAATAATTGTGATCATGTTCGAAATCACATATGATGTACGTATTTCAATTGTAATTGTTCTCAAGAACAGTAGATAGTCGATGCATTGATGATGTCTGGCAAAATGATGTGTGCCCTAAGTCAGAAGCGCAGCTAGGTTATTGTAGGTGAGTCTGGAACGTTTTTTTTTTTATAACGGTCATTGCGGAAAATAACTTCTCGCATCTGTAAGTCGAACCAAAACGACAGATGTATCTCTGGGCGAATGAATGCAAGTGTTCAAATTGTTCGACAGGCAATAGTCGCCAGAATTAAATCATATGATCAGCTGAAGGTGAAGCAGGCAGTTCCAGAAATTTGCATGTTTTTCTGTAATTGACAGAGCTCGGCATCAGGAAATACGAACGGACTTATGAAGAGGGCAACACTATCTCCTCTATTGTGAACTCTTGAAATCTCGACTGAAAGATATGCAGACGACTTTCAACTTTTACTTTGTACTGTAACAAGTCACATTTCTGTTCCACCACAAGCGTCTTCAGAGTTGGAAACGCCTCTAAAGTCCCTTCAGTCAGCTGTCCGATAAACAGTCGTTGTCTTATATTACATGAAGAATTGTCATCGCCCAAATTTGTGAATAGTTTATTTTGTCCCTGGATTCTCGCATTTAAAGAGTTTAAATGAGATGTGGTGTCCACCAAAAATGCCAGGTCATTAAGCCAGTAATCATTCAGCATTCTTTCCCGTTCTGTAGGCAATTCATTTATTTTAGACAGAAACAGATAGACATTATTTATCAGTGCCCAGAAACGTGACAGAACTTTCCCTTTAGATAGGCATTTGACATCACAGTGTAACAGTAGCTCACTGTATTCCTCGTTCAGGTCTGATAGAAATTGTCTGAACTGACTTTTTTTCAGCGCCTTACCTCGCGTGCCACATTCTGACAGCTGGCGGGCCACAAGTGGCCCGAGGGCTGTGATTTGGGAACGTCTGGTCTACATCTAATCACCCTAGTCAAATGAACCTTTTCATTACATCTTTGTAGGACAGGTTCGTTGATTTTTTTTTTTTTTTTTTTATTTTTGTCTGTCCGTTGTATTCTTTGCATTTTCCGCAGAAACCATATTTTTACTGCCATTAGATGTTTTTCAGCATGTCTACTCATTCATTGTCCAGGTTTTAAAAGTGCAGATTCTATGTATCACTTCAACACACATTGATGTGATAAACGCTCTCTGGGATAAGAAAGCGAATGCAAGTGAACAGAAAGTGTATCCATAACTGGAGAGACTTTTCACAAAGAATAGAGTAGAGATATTTTAATCAGATCGCTATAGGATGTTAAATCTTGGTGGCGGTCAGGGCATATGTGGAAATGTTCCGAATAATGATGATGTCGACCCCGCCCCTCCCCGCCCCACCCCGAAAGCAAGTATTGGCCATGTAGTATAAATTCACTAACGTGTAAAGGTCGGCATGGCCGTATGGATAGGAACGCGTCTTCTTAAACATCCGGTGTGCTGATGCCGAGGTAAGGGGTTCATTCCCATACACCGGATAGTTGGACTAAAGTGTTGACCTCTCGTCCTTGACTTGGGGACGTAAATTACAAGTACACCTTGAATTTGGAGTGAGTTCGCTTAATGGCGATGGACACTGTTAATAGGGAAAGCTAATTCACACGCAAAATTCAGCCCAGCACTACTAGAAGGTGTCTGCTGGACTACGCTTGAGTTTAAAACTAGCGAGTGGAAAAGAAAACACAGAAAAAATAACATATATTCATTGTTATCATCTACTGTAGTGTATGCATAGAAATAACGTGAACAATTGCAGAATGTCATCTCAATATTGCATTCAAGGGACACGTCTATATATATATATATATATATATATATATATATATATATATATATATATATATATATATATATATATATATATATATATATATATTGTTAGTTCCCTTCCACAAACACGTATATTGTGCATTATGTGAAAGGGAAACAACTATGTTAATTTACTGTTTTATAAAATAAGAACATTTTGAATTTATTTAATTACACATAAATTATGCGTGATTGATTTCACCACCGCTGTATCAACTTCTTTGCAGATTCAGCAACTACATATAATAGTAGAAAATGTCGAGCTTTAGGCAAAACGTAATTTTGCCTGTTAATTAATATATCGCAACAAGATTATTTCACAGGACTGGAAACACGACTCTGCTATTATTGGTTTCAATGTAATTGCTGATTTAGAGTTTCTTTTATTGTTTGGCAGGCACGCATGTGCTTTAGTGAAACAAGCATATTTGTGCACACATTACCATCTTTGGTTCTCTTACTGCATTGTCATTAAGACTAAAATGCAGTAGTGCAACTGATCTGCCCATGACCCCAAACAGAAGCTGTCATCCGAAGTGACAAAACAGAATCCCAAATCACTAACTGCTGGGCATCGGTGGACCACAATAGGCTAGAAGGATCATACTGGGATTAAGATGCCTCAAACAATAACAAACAACATGCGACGTGTGCAAAATCCTGTCTAGGGTATCTCCCAGTGTGATCCTCTCTAAATCCGGACTGTTGTCCACTGAACAGACCTGCCACATTGACAGGTTGGTGTCTGATAGGAGCTACATTGCGCTCCTGTCAGAGATAAGCTAATTGTTGCTCGTGTATTAAACGTGGTCCTGATTATCATGAGTCAAAAGGATTCCGAAAGGCTTGCAGTCTGCGTCGAGATGTTGTGGGAGAATAAATGCTATAGATCAGTAGTTTCCAAGCTTTTCAAGCAGAAGGCCATATCTACTATTTTCTGTAGTTAAGCGGGCCACAACGCTATAAAATTATAAAAGTTGTGCAATATCATTCTTACCTTTCTTGCCTTTCGTCCACAAAATTCTAAAACTTCAAAGGCAGTCAGTGTCAGTCATACACTGCGGTAATTTGTTTGGTTTAAAATCAAAAGTTCATTTAACAATTCATTTCAAATCAGTTTCGAAAATCGCTATTATTGTAATTAATTTACAATTGTAACTGTTCTTCATAACCAGTTACTTAAGTTTAGATGCCAGTTTATCAATGTCTGGGCACAAATCGGTCGTGCCCAAAGTCATAAGCATAGCTAGGTTACTATCGGTGAGTCTGGAAAGTTGCTTGTTTTGTTTTTTTATAACGATCATTGCAGAAAATGTCTTCTCGCACCTGTAAGTCGAACCAAAACGACAAATGTATCTCTGGGCGAATGAACGCAAGTGTTCAGATTGTTCGACAGGTATAGTTGCCAGAATGAAATCATATGATCAGCTGAAGGTGAAGCAGGCAGCTCCAGAAATTTACATCTCAGTGCAGAATTGCATTTCAAATCAATTACTTCGTGCTTAAGGTTTTGCTGTAATTGACAGAGCTTGGCATCAGGAAATACTGAACGGAATTTATGAAGAGGGCAACTATTATCCTCCTCTATTGTAAACTCTTGAAATCTCGACTGAAAGATAATCAGAAGACTTTCTTCATTTACTTTAGTACTGTACAAGTCACATTTCTTTTCCACCACAAGCGTCTTCAGAACTGGAAACGCCTCTAAAGTCCCATCAGTCAGCTGTCCGATAAACAGTCAGTCTAGTCAATTGAAGCTTTTCATTATGTCCTTGTAGGACTGGCTCGTTGATTTTTCTGTCTGTCCATGGTATTCTTTGCATTTTCCGCAGAAACCACATTTTCACTGCCATTAGATGTTTTTCAGCATGTCTACTCATTCATTGTCCAGGTTTTAAAAGTGCAGATTGTATGTATCACTTCAACACACATTGATGTGATAAACTCTCTCTGGAATAAGAAAGCGAATGCAAGTGAACATAAAGTGTATGCATAACTGGAGCAGATTTTTCACAAAGAATAGAGTGGAGATTTTTAATCAGGTCGCTATAGAATGTTAAATCTTGATGGCCGTCATGGCATATGTTTAAATATACCGAATAATGATGATGTCGACCCCCCCCCCCCCCCCTGAAAAAAGTATTGTCATGTAGTATAGAATAAGTAACGTGTGGAGGTCGGCATGGCCGTATGGATAGGAACGCGTGTTCTTAAACATCCGGTGTGCTGATGCCGAGGTAAGGGGTTCAATCCCTACACCGGACAGCTGGACTAAATGTTGACCTCTCGTCCTTGACTTGGGGACGTAAATTACAAGTACCCCCTGAATTCGGAGTGAGTTCGCCTATGGCGATGGACCTGTTAATATTGAAAGCTAATTCACACGCAACATTCAGCCCAGCACTACTAGAAGGTGTCTGCTGGACTACGCTTGAGTTCAAAACGAACGAGTGAGAAAACAACAACACACAAACAAGCAACGTATATTCATTGTTATCATCTACAGTAGTGTATATATAGAAATAACATGAACAATTGCAGAATGTCATCTCAATATTGCAATAAAGGGACACGCCTATATATTATGTATCCATCCATCATGTGCCATGCCGGTAAGCGTGGGCGGTCATGTTCTGCCATCTCACTCGATTATAAGAGTCGTGGATCAGCTCCGTGTTTCTGTCTCGACCATGCCACAAGGCCAAGCCATCCAGGTACTTGCTTCTAGGTCTTCCCCTTGGTCTGTTCCCCTCGATCTTACCAGTTGTCACCAAATTCTCCAATCCATTTCTTCTCATAACATGCCCAGAAAAATTTGACTGTCTACGTCTAATTTCTCTAATCAATTTATGATCTTCATTTGTTTCTTGAAGGACTTGTTCATTGGTCTTTTTGGCTGTCCATGGTATTCTTTGCATTTTCCTCAGAAACCACATCTCTACAGCCATCAGATGTTTTTCAGCCTGACTGCTCATTGTCCACGCTTCACATCCATATAAAAGTACAGATTCATTGTAGCATCTCAACACTCTTTTCAATTGACATCTTTTTATTGGTCAATATGTTTTTCATCTTGCTAAAGGCTACTTTTGCCATGGCGATTCTTGTTCTAATCTCTTCAAGGCATCTCCCATCAGATGTTATTACTGTTCCGAGATAATTGTACCTGCTCACTTGTTGAAGAATATTCCCATTTACTTGTATATTACATTGTGGTATTTCGTTCCTTCCTAGTGACGACCATAATCTGTGTCTTTTTACAATTTAATTCTAACCCTAGTTGTTCACTGTGTGTAACAATCGCATCTACTAAATTTTGCAGGTCCTGTTCATTGTCTGCAATCAAGACTGTATCATCTGCATATCTAATGTTATTGATGCATCATCCCCCAATGTTGATTCCTTCCATATCTTCAATATTTCTGAAAATACTTTCACTGTACAGGGAAAACAGATCTGGAGACATTACACATCCCTGTCTCACACCCTTTTAATACGCTGATATTGGCTTACTTCATTATCAACTCTTATGGCAGCTTGTTGTTTCCAATATATGTTTTTTACAAGGCTAAGATCTTTTCCATCAATTTGTAGATCTTAAAGCATCCTTATCATGTTGACATGTCTCACTTTATCAAAAGCCTTTGTGTAGTCAATAAAGCAAAGTGTAGGTCTTTGTTTACTTCTATAGAACGTTCGATTATGTTTCTCAGTATATACACAGCATTTACTGTACCCTTGCCTTCCACAAACCGACATTGTTCTTCTCCTATTTCAGGTTGTATTTTCCTCCTAACTCTTTGCATGATAATTCTTAGCAAAATCTTCGTGATGTGACTCATTATACTAATTGTTCGATGTTGATCACATGCCAAGGCTCCTGATTTCTTTGGGATTGCAATAAATACAGAATTACATAACTCCTGAGGTATATTTCCAGTATCATATATTGTATTAAGCAGACTGGTAACTTTATCTATTCCGTATTCTTCTAAAGCATTAATCATTTCTGTTGTGACGCTGTCTGAACCGGGGGTCTTGCCAGATTTCATATGGTTAAGAGCATTCTGAACCTCCATCTTTAAAATTGCTGGTCCTTCATTATTATTTTGGACATCTTACTGTTCGTCTCTGTTATCGTCATAAAGGTTTTTCACATAATCTGACCATTCATGTAAGATCTGATCTTTTTCTATTATGACTCTTCCATCTTTTGTCTTTAGGCAGCCTGCTGATGTACGTGTTCTTTGATTAGTAAGCTCTTGAATTCTTTTGTGCGTTAGTTTCGCATTGTTACTGTTGTGTTGTTTTTCAATTTCTCTGCAATTTTTCTCAAGCCATGTTTCTTTTGCCTCCTTACATAAGGTTCTCACTTTTCTGTGAATTTCTTCATATTTGGCAGGATTATTTTTGTTCTGTCTTCTTGTTTCCATTAGTTGTAAAAATTTCTTCAGTCATCCATGTCTTACGGCCCACTTTCTTTACTTGTGGAATAGTTTTTTCTGCTGCACAACTGATTGAATTCTTCATCATTTCCCATTGATCATCTACATCTTGAAATAGGATCTCTAGATCAGACAATATATCAAATTTGTTCTTTACTTCTATGTTAAAATTATCTTGTATTTCTTTGTCAGTCTTCAATTTGCACAAGTCATATTTAGGGTTTCCTGCTGTATATTTGACTTTCTTTAACTTTACCCTCAATGTTCCTGTAATTAATCTGTGATCACTGTAACAGACTGCATTTGGAACTGTTTTTACGACTGTTAACGCATTTCGAAACCTTTTGCTAATCAGGATGTAATCTGTCTGGTTTTTAATCCTGCTGTCTGGACTCCTCCATGTCCATAATCTTCTAGGATGCTGTTTAAACCAGGTGTTTCCTACAACCATTCTTATTCTTTTGCCCATTCTACAAGTCTGTATCCTCTTTCATTTCTCTCTCCCAAACCATGATTGCCCACACTGCATCCATCGCCTTGCTGTCCTATTTTTGCGTTGAAATCACCCATTATGATATTTATTTCTGATTTTTTGCAGTTCTTCAAAGCAGACTCCACGTCATTATAAAATTCCTCTATGTTGTCTTCACTGCTTTCACTTGTTGGGGCATATACTTGAATGACATTTATTTTAAAAGGTCTTCCGTTTAATTTTACTAATAGGACTCTGTCTGACACAGCATGATATCCTTTGACAGAATTTGATGTTTGCTTATCTAATATAATGGCTACACCTCTTTGCTGTTCTTCTCCCCCAGAGTAAATAATCTTACAATCCTCTCCTGTCCTTATCCCTGCTCCTTTCCATCTCGTTTCCGATACTCCTAATATGTTAATCTTCTCTCTCCCCATTTCTTTTTTGATGTTTTCTAATTTTCCATCTGCATTCATTGTTCTAACGTTCCAAGTTCCTACTTTCAATGATAATAATCTGTTGCACCTTAGCCTGTTGACGGTCTGGAGTCACCTAGTGCGCATGACTATCCCTACCGGGCGAGGCTGCTCCTATGGAGCACCCATTTACGCCGTTTCTCTGATTATCGATGATTTCACACAACATGATTTTCTTGGCATCTGTAAAGAAGGTAGATTGCCATTGCTTTCCTTCCTAGCAGTGACCATACTGGTCAGTGACCGTAGCCATTGTCTCCTAAAAAAAGAGATCCTCTGCCTACCGTCGTGAAGGTGGAGACCATAACCTACAACTATCTGTTGGCTGCTCTCCATCTTCATCCACCACTTGCACCCATGGCTTCACGTAACCCTGATCGGGGGGCTAAACGGGTACTCCACCTTGCCCAAGGGTGTCCCGTAGGCTAGCGGAGGGAAGGAGGCGCCTTACTTCTCCTTTGATAGGGGATACCACTACCCGCTACCCAAATATATATATATATATATATATATATATATATATATATATATATATAATATATATATATATATATATATATATATATATATATATAGTTGTTTCCCTTCCATATTATATACATATAGTGTATTATGTGCAAGGAAAACAACTATATTAATTTTTTTAAAATAAAATATGAACATTTTGAATTTATTTAATTACACGTAAATTATACGTGCCTGATTTTAAAACCGCTGCATCAACTTCTTTGCAGATCCAACAACTACATATAATATTAGAAAATGTCAAGCATTAGGCAAGACATTATTGTGGGTGTTAATTAATACATCGCAACAAGATTATTTCACAGGACTGGAAACACGACTCTGCTGTAATCGGTTTCAATGTAGTTTTACACACTAAATTTAAACACTATTGTTTGACAGGCACACATGTGCTTTAATGAAACAAGCATATGTATACGCCTATTATCTTTTTTTTTTTTTTAAACGTTTATTTCATACAAATCAATGTATATTTACAAGGCGTAATGTGTGTTTCTTTTGTTTGTGTATATTACAGAGCGTTGCCGTTTGTTAGTGTTAGGTGTCACATGTGTGAACAAAGCAAATACATACATATATACAGTTATATTATGACATTTAAGGCATAGTGCATGTAAACGCGCGCACACACACACAAACACACACTCGTACACATGCGCGTGCAAATACATGCAACACACACACACACACACACCTGCATCCACACCCAGACGCATACATATGTTACTGCCAGCGACACAGGTACACATCCACAATATATTTCATGTTGCACATTCAAATATAATAATGGGAAAATTAATAATAATGGTAGCAGTAGTAATAAACGTATTAATAATAATAAGTAATAATAATAATAAATAATAAATAATAATAATTGTCAGATTATTTGGCCTGTAAAACATTTTTTTTTTAAATTCATGTTTTCCTCTATTATCATCTTTGCCGGTCTCCATGGCCTAGGCGTTAGCGACTTTCTCCGTAATACCGTATCTCCACGTGAGCAAACGCGGCCGTGCGAGAGTCGGTAGCGGTTCTCGCCGCTCCAGTTACTGACGGGGTATGTGAGCCGGCCGTTCAGAAAGCAATGGCAAACTACTGAGCGTAATTTTGCCAAGACATTAACAACAGCGGTAAAATGCTGGTGTTGACAGCGATGTCCTTTAAAAGGATATTCATTCATTCATTCATTCATTCATTCTGTAGCATGTCCTTTGCAGAACCTTGCTACCAAACAACCTTCCGGAAAACCTCTCGATCATAAGCAAGATGTCTCGCGTCCGATACACCCATCTGGAGATCATCCGCCACATCCTACACCCATCTTCTCTTTGGTCTTCCTCTTCCTCTCTTCCCAGGCATAATAGGATATGCGAATAAAAAATTACCATCTTTGGTTCTCGTACTGTATTGTCATTAAGATTAAAGTGCGGTGGTTGCAATTGATCTGCCCATGACCCCCAACAGAGACTGTCATCTTAAGTACAAAAAAGAATTCTAAATCACTGACTGGTGGGCATTGATGGATCACAATGGGCTGGAAGGCTCATACTGGGATTAAGATGCCTCAAACAATAACAAACAATATGCGACGCGTGCAAAATCCTGTAGAGGGTATCTTCCAGTGTGATCGTCTCTACAGCCGGACTGTTGTCAACTGAACAGATCTGACACATTGACAGGCTGGTGTCTGATAGGAGCTACATTGGGCTCCTGTCAGCGATAAGCTGATTGTGGCTCGTGTATTAAACGTGGTCCTGATAGCCATGATCATTAACGCCAGGAGTCAAAAGGATTCCGAAAGGCTTGCAGTCTGCGTCGAGATGTGGGAAAATAAATGCTATAGATCACTAGTTCCCAAGCTTTTTCAAGCAGAGGGCCATATTTACTATTTTCGGTAGTTAAGTGGGCCGCAACGTTATAAAATTATTAAAGTCGTGCAATTTCTTACCTTTCTTACCTTTCGTCAACAAAATTATAAGTCTTTAAAGGCAGTCAGTGTCAGTCATACACTGCGGTCATTTTCTGGTTTAAAATCAAAAGTTCATTTAACAATACATTTTAAATCAGTTTCGAAAATCGCTATTATTGTCATTAATTTACAATTGTAACTGTTCTTCATAAACAGTTACTTATGTTTAGATGCCAGTTTATCAATGTCTGGGCATAAATCTGTTGTGCCCAAAGTCATAAGCGCAGCTAGGTTACTGTCGGTGAGTCTGGAACGTTCTTTTGTTTTTTATAACGATCATTGTGGAAAATGACTTCTCGCATCTGTATGTAGAACCAAAATGAAAAATGTATCTCTGGGCGAATGAACGCAAGTGTTCAAATTGTTCGACAGGCAATAGTCGGCAGAATGAAATCATATGATCAGCTGAAGGTGAAGCAGGCAGGTCCAGAAATTAACATCTCAGTTCAGCATTGCATTTCAAATCAATTACTTCGTGCTGAAGGTTTTGCTGTAATTGACAGAGCTTGGCATTGTGAAATACGAACACATTTATGAAGAGGGTAAAATTATCCTCCTCTATTGTGAACTCTTGAAATCTCGACTGAGAGATATCCAGAAGACTTTCAACTGTTACTTTGCACTGTAGCAAGTCACATTTCTTTTCCACCACAAGTTTCTTCAGAGTTGTAAACGCCTCTAAAGTCCCTTCTGTCAGCCTTCCGTTAAACAGTCGTAGTATAACAGTGTAACTGTTGTAGTGATTATATGGTTAAAAGAATTATAAATAGGCGATGTGCAATGTAAAGATTGGCAAACACTGCACGGGTGAGCACTGTTGCTTGATGACGCGAGAAGAGTGTGGTAGGCTGACGACAAGTTAGATACGGGACAGAAGCCGTTTTGCCATCGTCTAGACAAGAAGCATATGTGGTTCCATCTGGCATGATTGAGTCTGAGAATGCTTGAGTTTTTGAATTAAGAAACCATTGCCTTTTGTACACCTACTGATGGCTTATATATTTGTATGCCAACGTTTTGTACCGTCTTGAAACACTGCCCTTTTGGTATAGAGGAACAATAAACGACGAAACCTAGATGCTGCAAGCTTTTGTTCACGTCATTTGAATTGAGAGTTGACTTTGAGAAATGCACCTCCACCCACTATACGACACGGCTGCCTTTGGCCCCCCTGCGGCGGTTGGCTTTAATGGTTGGCGACTAAAGTAGTCTCATATTAAATGAAGAAATGCCATCGCACAAATTTGTGAATAGTTTTTTTTTCTTTCTGGATCCTCGCATTTACAGAGTTTAAATGATACGTGATGTCCACCAAAAATGGCAGGTTATTAAGCCAGTCATCGTTCAGCAGACATTACCATTCTGTAGGTAATTCATTTATTTCAGATAGAAACAGATAAGCACAATTTTTTAAGTGCCCAGAAACGTGACAGAACTTTCCTTTTAAATAGTCATCTGACATCACAGTGTAACAGTAGCTAACTGCATTTATCTTCCAGGTCTGATAGAAATGGTCTGAACTGACGTCTTTTCAGCACCTTACCTCGCGTGCCTCTTTCTGACAGCTGGCGGGCCACAAGTGGATCTCGGGCCGTGGATTGGGAACCTCTGGTCTACATCTAATCACTCTAGTCAATTGAAGATTTTCATTATGTCCTTGTTGGACTGGCTCGTTGATTTTTCTGCCTGTCCATGGTATTCTTTGCATTTTCCGCAGAAACAACATTTTCACTGCCATTAGATGTTTTTCAACATGTCTACTCATTCATTGTCCAGGTTCCAAAAGTGCAGATTCTATGTATCACTTCAACACACATTGATGTGATAAACTCTCTCTGGGATAAGAAAGCGAATGCAAATGAACAGAAAGTGTATCCATAACTGGAGACATTTTTCAAGATATAAGCCAGTTTATCAATGTCTGGGCACAAATCTGTCGTGCCCAAAGTCATAAGCGTAGATAGGTTACTGTCGGTGAGTCTGGAAATTTGCTTGTTTTTTTTTTTATAACGATCATTGCGGAAAATGACTGCTCGCATCTGATTGTCGAACCAAAACGACAAATGTATATCTGGTCGAATGAACGCAAGTGTTCAAATTGTTCGACAGGCAATAGTCGCCAGATAGAAATCATATGATCAGCTGAAGGTGAAGCAGGCAGCTCCAGAAATTCAAATCTCAGTTCAGCATTGCATTTCACATCAATTACATTCGTGCTGAAGGTTTTGCTGTAATTGACAGAGCTTGGCATCAGGAACGGATTTATGAAGAGGATAACATTATCCTCCTCTATTGTGAACTCTTGAAATCTCGACTGAAAGACATCCAGAAGACTTTCAACTGTTACTTTACACTGTAACAAGTCACATTTCTTCTCCACCACAAGCGTCTTCAGAGTTGGAAACGCCTCCAAAGTCCCTTCAGTCAGCTGTCCGATAAACATTCGTAGTCTTATATTAAATGAAGAAATGCTATCGCACAAATTTGTGAATAGTTTGTTTTTTCCCTGGATCCTCGCATTTAAGGAGTTTAAATGAGACGTGATGTCCACCAAAAATGCCAGGTCATAAAGCCAGTCATCGTTTAGCAGACATTCCCGTTCCGTGGGCAATTCATTTATTTCATACAGAAAAAGATAGACACTGTAGAGTCTCTGTGGCGACGTGGTCAAGCCGTTTGACTCGTGCTCCGAATGTTGTGGGTTCGATTCCAGGCTGCGCCCTTCGGTTTTCGAGTTAAATGTTTCGGAGTCTCCTGTGGGGCCCGAGATAACGTATCGTTTCCGTTTTTAAAGAATATGTCCATCTACTCGTATATCACATTCTGGTATTTCCTTCTTCCTAGTGACGACCATAATCTGTGTCTTCTTAATATTCAGGTCTACCCCTAGTTGTTCACTGTGTGCAACAACCGCATCTACTAATTGTTGCATGTCCTGTTCATTGTCTGCAATCAAGACTGTATCATCTGCATATCTAATGTTATTGATGTATCGTCCCCAAATGTTGATTCCTTCCATATCTTCTATATTTCTAAAAATATTTTCACTGTACTGGGAAAACAGATCTGGAGACATTACACATCCCTATCTCACACCTCTCTTAATAGGCTGATATTGACCTACAACATTATTAATACTGATGGCAGATTGTTGTTTCCAACATATGTTTTTTACAAGTTTAAGGTCTTTTCCATCAATTTGTAGATCTTCAAGCATCCTTATCATGTCGACATGTCTCATTTATCGAAAGCTTTTGTGTAGTCAATAAAGCAAAAATATAGATCTTTGTTTACTTCTATAGAACGCTCAATTACTGTTCTCAGTATAAACACAGCATTTACTGTGCCCTTGCCTTCTACAAACCTACATTGTTCTTCTCCTATTTCGGTTTGTATTTTCTTATTAACTCTTTGCATGATAATTCTCAGCAGAATCTTTGTGATGTGGCTCATTATATTAATTGTTCTATGTTGATCGCATTCCATGACTCCTGATTTCTTCGGGGTTGCAATAAATATAGAATTATATAATTCATGAGGTATATCTCCAGTATCGTATATTGCGTTCAGCAGCCTGTTGACTTGGTCAATTCCATATTCTTCTAAGGCATTAATCATTTCTATTGTGATGTTATCTGTACCCGTGGTCTTGCCAGTTTTCATATGGTTAAGAGCATTCTGAACTTCTATCTTTAAAATTGCTGGTCCTTCATTATTATTCCGATTATTATATTGTTCTTCTCTTGTATCATCATAAAGGTCTTTCACATAATCTGACCACGCATGTAAAATATGATCTTTTTCTATTATGATTTTGCCATCTTTGGTTTTTAGGCAAACTGTTGATGTGTGTGTTCTTTTGTTAGTGATTTCATTAATACTTTTGTGCATTAATTTGGTATTCCGGGTATTGTGTTGGTGTTCAATTTCCTTGCAATTTTCCTCAAGCCATGCTTCTTTTGCCTCTTTGCATAGCTTCCTAATTTTCCTATGAATCTCTTCATATTTGTCCTTGTTATTTGTGTGATTTCTTCTTACTTCCATTAGTTTTAAGATCTCTTCCGTCATCCATTTCTTGCGTCCTACTATCTTTACTTTTGGGATGGTTGTTTCTACAGCTTGGTTGACTGATTTCTTTAACATTTCCCATTGGTCACTGACGTCTTGAAATAGGCCGATCGTTTCTTTGCATTTGTCAGTGCAGTTTCCAGAATTTTCGCAGTGTTTTATCTTATCCAATCTCCTTCAAGAAACATTCCCATTTTGCTATTTTGGCCTCTGCAGCACATCGCTTGAAAACCTCCACCTTGTCTTTCTTGACATGTTCCGCTGAGTCCACTTCCACTCGCTGAGCTTCGGGGTGTCTGTCGCACCTTTCTTTAGCTGCTTCACTGCAGCTCTCTTGCTTTTCCAGGCATGGTCTACTTATGTGGTTCCACCATGGGGGGGGGGGGGGGGGGGGCTGCAAAAAAGGAGTTTTAACAGTCCTGTTGCATGCCCCTGTCCTGAGGCGTCAAGAAGGCTGTCGGTCCACTAATACCGGAAGGTCTTGCGCGCTCTCACAGTCTTAACTTTCCTGAATTTAGAGATCAGGACTGAAGATGGCATGTGATCACTCCCATGGCCATTCAAAACAGTCCACTTTACATCAAGGACTGATGACTGGAAGACAAAGTGCCAAGTCAATAGCTGTGTCCGCATCGCCAGGCCTCATTTCCATTCTAGTCGGCCTACCATCATTTATGCAGACCACATCGGAGTCCATCCATGGCATCCGCAAGGGCAATTCCCTGTCGGTTTTCTCCACTACTGTCCCAATCTCTGTTCCTCGCATTGAAATCTCCACATATGAGTAGCCTATCACCTGGTAATTCCTCCAATTCCTTAAGCCAGTCCCAGTGTTCCTTTCTGACAAAACAGTCCACTGTGGCATATATATTTATGATGTTCCAACTTAAGCCACCAATCTTCATTTCTATACCCTGGATCTCTCTTGTACTGTGATTCCACTGGCTCAAGTCAAGTACCGCATGCTTCACTCCTTCCCTCACCAGCAGACCTTGACCATGTCTCATCTGCCAAGTAGGGATTATGTAACTGGCGTACCCAGGCCTTTGATATTTGTCTGTATTTAGCTTCTGGAGCATGAGGACATCAAAATCATATATTAGCCTCTCCAATACAGGACCTCTCTGCCTGGCACTATGACAGTTCCAGTATCCCACTCTTACATGGTTGAAACCTAATCTCTCCACTTTTCGTCTTGTTCTCCTGGCGCCTGCCCTCCTATTTCTATGCTTTCTTCTCACACCATTTCCTCGTCTTCTCCTCCTCACTCTCTCTTCGCTAGCCTCTGAAGGATGTGTCAAGCGCAGAGCACGTGCTCCGTAGCTCCGGCGACGATTCCCGTGTTTAATTAATACCATATACACAAAGTTTGGATATTGCAGGAAATAAACGGTCACCCTAGTAGAGCCTGCCTGCTAGGGAAGGGGCAGGGGATGTCCCTCAGGAGTCCGTACGCCTGGCGCCGCCCCGGCCGCATACCAGACGTTCCACGTTCACGACCAGCTCACCCGTGGCCATTCAGTCCTCGGCACGTCGGTCCCCTTAAACTTGGGGGTTTATAATCGGAGTTTTCCATCTCCTAGATTGGCTGCTGTAATAGCTAACTGGGCCCAATCTACCCGGGGGCAAGAGGTTCCAGCGCCTCATTTATGGCGAACACAGTAGATACATGAATACGGGGAACAAAACCAATGTTATACAATATCCATGAAATAGTACATAGTTCAAGTCACCACACAACGGAAACATAACTCTCGCAGGTAGATAGTTAAGCACCAAACAAAGCAGTGACTACATCAGTAATCTGGTTAACTTCATACGTTGAGTCCTGCAGTATTGAGACAAACATTGACAATGTTTGGGTAAATTACATGGCAGATCCTGTTGTGTTGTAGAGTGGTGGAGTGGTGGCAGACACAACACCATCCATTTTACAATGTTATTGTGTCACTGTTGGAAACAACTGTCACTGTACTTCACACATTGAGCTCTGTAGTACTGACACAACACCAACCATTTTACACTTTTATTGGGATACTGTTGGAAACAGAACTGTCACTGTACTTCACACATTGAGCTCTGTAGTACTGACACAACACCATCCATTTTACAATGTGACACAATGATATTGTGTTACTGTTGGAAACAGAACTGTCACTGTACTTCACACATTGAGCTCTGTAGTACTGACACAACACCATCCAATTTACACTGTTATTGTGTCACTGTTGGAAACAGAACTGTCACTGTACTTAACACACTGTGCTCTGTAGTACTGACACAGCACCATCCATTTTACAATGTTATTAACTGCGGCTGATGGAATTGCTGCCGAATTTATAATGGCAGGTGGCCATGCATTACATCTAAAGCTATACGAACTAATAATAAAAATCTGGAGGACAGAAGAATTACCCCATGACTGGAAAGCGTCATTATTGATACCTATCTTTAAGAAAGGAGATAAGTTCCAACGTGAAAATTATAGAGGAATATCACTACTGTCCACAAGCTATAAGATACTATCCGCAGTATTACTAAATAGACTAAAACCATATTCAGGTGACTGAATAGGTGACTACCAGGCGGATTTTAGACAAAACAGATCAACAATAGACCAGATATTTATCTTACGACAAATAGCCGAGAAAAATTAGGAATATAAAAGAGATTTCCATAACATTGTTGTGGATTTTAAAAGGCTTATGATAGTGTCCATAGGAATAGTCTATGGAATGCTATGCAGGAATTTGGAATACCAAGGAAGTTAATCAACATGACCAGACTATGTATGGAAGATACTTATAATATAGTAACATATAGAAGCAGGAAATTAGACCCTTTCTAAATAACACCTGGCTTGAAACAGGGTGATGCACTATCGCCGCTACTCTTCAATCTGGCTCTAGAGAAAGTTGTAAGGAAGGTAAAGGAGGAATGTGGATATTAGAGGAACATCCAAGCTGCTTGGTTATGCAGATGATATAGATATTATAGGGGGAAATGAACAAAAGACATTGGAAATATTGACTCACTTAAAGGAAAAAGCCCAACAGATGGGGCTGATTACCAACCAAGATAAGACAGAATATATGGTAATTTCAAGAGAAGGAAGGAATGGTTAAAAAACTCTGGCCACATACAAATAGATAATATGACCATTAAAAGAACGGAAACATACAAATACCTGGGTACAATATTCAACTGCTCCAACATCATAAGGGAAGAAATACAAACTAGAATCAATTCTGGAAATAAGATATACTATGCACTACAACATCTACTAAAATCAAATGCGCTATCTCGTAACACCAAAATCACAATATATAAAACACTGATCAGACCAGTTGTGCTGTATGGCTCTGAAACCTGGAGTACAACGAAAGGAGACGAAGCCTTAGTTACAAACCTTTGAGACCAAAGTTTTAAGACGCATCTTTGGACCCATTAGGGATACACAAAGTGGAGAGTGGAAAAGAAGAAGTAACAAAGACAGTTATGATCTGTTTAAGTCCCCGCTAATTACTGGTATCATGAAGGCTAATAGACTACAATGACTGGGGCATATAGAAAGAATGGAAGATAATAGGGAAACAAAACTCGCTTACACTCAGGAAATAAAGGACCGTAGATCCCGAGATAGACCAAGAAGACGGTGGAGAGATAATATATATACAGACCTACAAGCACTTGGAATCAACGACTGGCAAGAGAAGGTCAACCAGAGAGGCGAATGGAGACGGATTGTATCTGCAGCAAAGAACCTCAATGGCTCGGAACGCTGAAGAAGAAGATTGTGTCACTGTTGGAAACAGAACTGTCACTGTACTCCACACATTGAGCTCTGTAGTACTGACACAACACCATCCATTTTACAATGTTATTGTGTCACTGTTGGAGACAGACTTGTATTTGTACTTCGCACATTGAGCTCTGTAGTACTGACACAACACCATCCATTTTACACTGTTCTTGTGTCACTGTTGGAAACAGAACTGTCACTGCACTCCACACATTGGGCTCTGTAGTACTGGCAGAACACCATCCATTTTACACTGTTCTTGTGTCACTGTTGGAAACAGAACTGTCATTGTACTCCACACATTGAGCTCTGTAGTACTGACACAACACCATCCATTTTTACACTGTTCTTGTGTCACTGTTGGAAACAGAACTGTCACTGTACTCACACATTGAGCTCTGTAGTACTGACACAACACCATCCATTTTACACTGTTCTTGTGTCACTGTTGGAAACAGAACTGTCACTGCACTCACACACATTGGGCTCTGTAGTACTGGCAGAACACCATCCATTTTACACTGTTCTTGTGTCACTGTTGGAAACAGAACTGTCACTGTACTCCACACATTGAGCTCTGTAGTACTGACACAACACCATCCATTTTACACTGTTCTTGTGTCACTGTTGGAAACAGAACTGTCACTGTACTTCCACACATTGAGCTCTGTAGTACTGACACAACACCATCCATTTTACACTGTTCTTGTGTCACTGTTGGAAACAGAACTGTCACTGTACTCCACACATTGAGCTCTGTAGTACTGACACAACACCATCCATTTTACACTGTTCTTGTGTCACTGTTGGAAACAGAACTGTCACTGCACTCCACACATTGGGCTCTGTAGTACAGACACAACACCATCCATTTTACAATTTTATTGTGTCACTGTTGGGAATAGAACTGTCACTGTACTCACACCTTGAGCTCTGTAGTACATGACACAACACCGTCCATTTTACAATGTTATTGTGTCACTGTTGGAATAGACCTGTCACTGTACTTCCACACATTGAGCTCTGTAGTACTGACCCAACACCATGAGAAAGATCATTCCAAGGCAGATCCTGTTGTAGAGTTGAGTAGGACACAATGAATATGACCTGAAGGTTAGTTACTTTCTATGTCGCGTCTTCGACCACCTCTTGAAAGTCAGTTGAATGGATGTAATCTGATATCTGTGCTATAAGCTGCTATAAGGCTACATAGCACCTCCTAGGACATACATGGGACACACTTCAGCTGCCAGAGCTCACGCAATGGTGAAATTGTTCATGTATGATGCCACTGTGTTGGCATCCACAAGGCGTGCAGACATATTATAACAGCTATTTCTTGAGGAACCCCGTGCTACTTTGAGGCAAACAAACGTACTTAAGTGTTTCAGATACAGACTACATCATATTGTCCTGTGTGGATGTGATGGCCTCAGTGTAGGAGAGGTATCCTGTAAATCATCATGACAAGTGGCATCATTCTCATCTGTGAAGAAATCATGCACAGTCCGTGAAGCAAAATTCACAAACTGACACCCAGGACCAATGCGAACCGGCTCACATGAGACACCAGAAGGGCAGCTTCCATACTCATGGTTATAGATGCATGTTAACAATGACATTGTAATTTGTAACATACACCCACACATTTGTCCAAACCATTCATTGATACTATCTTAGTGTGTTGCTGTCGGAAACAAAACTCTCACAAGTAGATAGTGAGCACCAAAAGACAGTGAATACATCTACTGGTTTACTTCTTACATTAGAGCTCTGTAGTACTGACATAACGACATAACAATGCTTGGGGCTTGAGTAATTACACAGCAGATCCTGTTGTGTTGTAAAGTTGTGACAGACACAACAATGACAATATAGTTCTGTGTAAAGTATCTGCTGCAAGCATCTTCTGCTTGAGTTTGTCAGTGTTCTTGATAGATTTTCCTGACAGATTAGGCATCTTACCTTCCGGCTGTGAACAGAAAGTCGTTGATAACTTGAAACTGTTGATGAATATCCTCTTGTCGGACAAAACACAATATTGTCCTAACGGACGAAAAGGCTTTCCCCCATCTTGCCAAGGGAGAAAACTCAGACACCCCCCCCCCCCCCCACCCACTTACCTTCTTACCTTTCGTTAACAAATTCTAAAACTTTAAAGGCAGTCAGTGTCAAGTGAATACACTGCGGTCATTGTTTTGGTTTAAAATCGAAAAGTTCATTAAAATACATTTTAAATCAGTTTTCGAAAATCGCTATTATTGTAATTAATTACAATTGTAACTGTTCTTCCATAACCAGATACTTAAGTCAGATGCCAGTTTATCAATGTCTGGGCACAAATCTGTCGTGCCCAATATCATAAGCGCAGCTAGGTTGCAGTCGGTGAGTCTGGAAATTTGCTTGTTTTTTATAACGATCATTCGCGGAAAATTACTGCTCGCATCTGCATGTCGAACCAAAATGACAAATGTATCTCTGGTCGAAGTGAACGCAAGTGTTCAAATTGTTCGACAGGCAATAGTCGCCAGAATGAAATCATATGATCAGCTGAATGTGTAGCAGGCAGCTCTAGAAATTTACATCTCAGTTCAGCATTGCATTTAACATCAATTAATTCGTGCTGAAGGTTTTGCTGTAATTGACAGAGCTTGGCATTAGGAAATACGAATGGATTTATGAAGAGGGTAACATTTTCCTCCTCTATTGTGAACTCTTGAAATCTCGACTGACAGATCTCGAGAATGACTTTCAACTGTTACTTTGCACTGTACAAGTCCACATTTCTTTTCCATGTCACGGAAAAACTGCAGTTTAGTGATTCCTTGATAACTTACATATCAAAATACAATGAAGGAGGAAGGTTAACAATTGTGTACTTCATTCTGAGAGGAGGATAAATTAAAGATCATTGACTTACGAATATAAAAATAGGATACAGGTGTTCGCAGAGTTCATTGCCTGACGATCGGATCGTACGGACACGGGAACCGGGGAGATCGCGTTGGGAAAAATGAACGGAGAAAACGATCAACGAGTGAGGATGCTTTGAAGTATTCGCGTACGGGGAACTCAGGGAAACAGCGTAACAACGGATGAAACGAGCAAATAGACACTACGTGATTTTACCGCCTTTTGATGGGCAGGAACGTCAAGAGACGAGTGTGGAGGTATGAACATAGAACATAACGAAGGATGAGCCACTCGTTATAAATAGTAGAAAGTGGGTTTCTTGATTATGTGTGTTCCAAACTGGACAGAGATATCTTTACTCCCAGGTGTGGAAAGAAATATAGTCCTATTGTTTAAGGCAATGGGATATTAGTGCCGATTTATTAATGAAACTAGTAGGTAAAGACATATAGAAGCAGGAAATTAGACCCTTTCTAAATAACACCTGGCTTGAAACAGGGTGATGCACTATCGCCGCTACTCTTCAATCTGGCTCTAGAGAAAGTTGTAAGGAAGGTAAAGGAGGAATGTGGTATTAGAGGAACATCCAAGCTGCTTGGTTATGCAGATGATATAGATATTATAGGGGGAAATGAACAAAAGACATTGGAAATATTGACTCACTTAAAGGAAAAAGCCCAACAGATGGGGCTGATTACCAACCAAGATAAGACAGAATATATGGTAATTTCAAGAGAAGGAAGGAATGGTTAAAAACTCTGGCCACATACAAATAGATAATATGACCATTAAAAGAACGGAAACATACAAATACCTGGGTACAATATTCAAATGCTCCAACATCATAAGGGAAGAAATACAAAATAGAATCAATTCTGGAAATAAGATATACTATGCACTACAACATCTACTAAAATCAAAAGCGCTATCTCGTAACACCAAAATCACAATATATAAAACACTGATCAGACCAGTTGTGCTGTATGGCTCTGAAACCTGGAGTACAACGAAAGGAGACGAAGCCTAGTTACACACCTTTGAGACCAAAGTTTTAAGACGCATCTTTGGACCCATTAGGGATACTCAAAGTGGAGAGTGGAAAAGAAGAAGTAACAAAGACAGTTATGATCTGTTTAAGTCCCCGCTAATTACTGGGATCATGAAGGCTAATAGACTACAATGGCTGGGACATATAAAAAGAATGGAAGATAATAGGGAAACAAAACTCGCTTACACTCAGGAAATAAAGGACCGTAGACCCCGAGATAGACCAAGAAGACGGTGGAGAGATAATATATATACAGACCTACAAACACTTGGAATCAACGACTGGCAAGAAAAGGTCAACCAGAGAGGCGAATGGAGACGGATTGTATCTGCAGCAAAGAACTTCAATGGCTCGGAACGCTGAAGAAGAAGATTGTGTCACTGTTGGAAACAGAACTGTCACTGTACTCCACACATTGAGCTCTGTAGTACTGACACAACACCATCCATTTTACAATGTTATTGTGTCACTGTTGGAGACAGACTTGTATTTGTACTTCGCACATTGAGCTCTGTAGTACTGACACAACACCATCCATTTTACACTGTTCTTGTGTCACTGTTGGAAACAGAACTGTCACTGCACTCCACACATTGGGCTCTGTAGTACTGGCAGAACACCATCCATTTTACACTGTTCTTGTGTCACTGTTGGAAACAGAACTGTCATTGTACTCCACACATTGAGCTCTGTAGTACTGACACAACACCATCCATTTTACACTGTTCTTGTGTCACTGTTGGAAACAGAACTGTCACTGTACTCCACACATTGAGCTCTGTAGTACTGACACAACACCATCCATTTTACACTGTTCTTGTGTCACTGTTGGAAACAGAACTGTCACTGCACTCCACACATTGGGCTCTGTAGTACTGGCAGAACACCATCCATTTTACACTGTTCTTGTGTCACTGTTGGAAACAGAACTGTCACTGTACTCCACACATTGAGCTCTGTAGTACTGACACAACACCATCCATTTTACACTGTTCTTGTGTCACTGTTGGAAACAGAACTGTCACTGTACTCCACACATTGAGCTCTGTAGTACTGACACAACACCATCCATTTTACACTGTTCTTGTGTCACTGTTGGAAACAGAACTGTCACTGTACTCCACACATTGAGCTCTGTAGTACTGACACAACACCATCCATTTTACACTGTTCTTGTGTCACTGTTGGAAACAGAACTGTCACTGCACTCCACACATTGGGCTCTGTAGTACAGACACAACACCATCCATTTTACAATTTTATTGTGTCACTGTTGGGAATAGAACTGTCACTGTACTTCACACCTTGAGCTCTGTAGTACTGACACAACACCGTCCATTTTACAATGTTATTGTGTCACTGTTGGAAATAGACCTGTCACTGTACTCCACACATTGAGCTCTGTAGTACTGACCCAACACCATGAGAAAGATCATTCCAAGGCAGATCCTGTTGTAGAGTTGTGTAGGACACAATGAATATGACCTGAAGGTTAGTTACTTTCTATGCCGCGTCTTCGACCACCTCTTGAAAGTCAGTTGAATGGATGTAATCTGATATCTGTGCTATAAGCTGCTATAAGGCTACATAGCACCTCCTATGACATACATGGGACACACTTCAGCTGCCAGAGCTCACGCAATGGTGAAATTGTTCATGTATGATGCCACTGTGTTGGCATCCACAAGGCATGCAGACGTATTATAACAGCTATTTCCTGAGGAACCCCGTGCTACTTTGAGGCAAACAAACGTACTTAATTGTTTCAGATAAAGCCTCAATCATATTGTCCTGTGTGGATGAGACTGCCTCAGTGTAAGAGAGGTATCCTGTAAATCATCATGACAAGTGGCATCATTCTCATCTGTGAAGAAATCATGCACAGTCCGTGAAAGCAAAATTCACAAACTGACACCCAGGACCAATGCGAACCGGCTCACATGAGACACCAGAAGGGCAGCTTCCATACTCATGGTTATAGATGCCATGTTAACAATGACATTGTAATTTGTAACATACACCCACACATTTGTCCAAACCATTCATTGATACTATCTTAGTGTGTTGCTGTCGGAAACAAAACTCTCACAAGTAGATAGTTGAGCACCAAAGACATTAATAATCTGGTTTACTTCTTACATTGAGCTCTGTAGTACTGACATAACGACATAACAATGCTTGGGCTTGAGTAATTACACAGCAGATCCTGTTGTGTTGTAAAGTTGTGACAGACACAACAATGACAATATAGTTCTGTGTAAAGTATCTGCTGCAAGATCTTCTGCTTGAGTTTGTCAGTGTTCTTGATAGATTTCCTGACAGATTAGGCATCTTACCTTCCGGCTGTGAACAGAAAGTCGTTGATAACTTGAAACTGTTGATGAATATCCTCTTGTCGGACAAAACACAATATTTGTCCTAACGGACGAAAAGGCTTTCCCCCATCTTGCCAAGGGAGAAAACTCAGACCCCCCCCCCCCCCCACCCCTTACTCTTCTTACCTTTCGATAACAAAATTCTAAAACTTTAAAGGCAGTCAGTGTCAGTCATACACTGCGGTCATTGTTTGGTTTAAAATCAAAAGTTCATTTAACAATACATTTTAAATCAGTTTCGAAAATCGCTATTATTGTAATTAATTTACAATTGTAACTGTTCTTCATAACCAGTTACTTAAGTTCAGATGCCAGTTTATCAATGTCTGGGCACAAATCTGTCGTGCCCAATATCATAAGCGCAGCTAGGTTACAGTCGGTGAGTCTGGAACATTGCTTGTTTTTTATAACGATCATCGCGGAAAATTACTGCTCGCATCTGCATGTCGAACCAAAATGACAAATGTATCTCTGGTCGAGTGAACGCAAGTGTTCAAATTGTTCGACAGGCAATAGTCGCCAGAATAAAATCATATGATCAGCTGAATGTGTAGCAGGCACCTCTAGAAATTTACATCTCAGTTCAGCATTGCATTTCACATCAATTAATTCGTGCTGAAGGTTTTGCTGTAATTGACAGAGCTTGGCATTAGGAAATACGAATGGATTTATGAAGAGGGTAACATTTTCCTCCTCTATTGTGAACTCTTGAAATCTCGACTGACAGATATCCAGAAGACTTTCAACTGTTACTTTGCACTGTAACAAGTCACATTTCTTTTCCATGTCACGGAAAAACTGCAGTTTAGTGATTCCTTGATAACTTACATATCAAAATACAATGAAGGAGGAAGGTTAACAATTGTGTACTTCATTCTGAGAGGAGGATAAATTAAAGATCATTGACCTACGAATATAAAAATAGGATACAGGTGTTCGCAGAGTTCATTGCCTGACGATCGGATCGTACGGACACGGGAACCGGGGAGATCGCGTTGGGGAAAAATGAACGGAGAAAACGATCAACGAGTGAGGATGCTTTGAAGTATTCGCGTACGGGGAACTCAGGGAAACAGCGTAACAACGGATAGAAACGAGCAAATAGACACTACGTGATTTTACCGCCTTTTGATGGGCAGGATACGTCAAGAGACGAGTGTTGAGGTATGAACATCAAACACTAACGGAGGATGGGCCACTCGTTATAAATAGTAGAAAGTGGGGTTTCTTGATTAGTGTGTGTTCCAAACTGGACAGAGATATCTATTACTCCCAGGTGTGGAAAAGAAATTATAGTCCCGTATTGTTTAAGGCAATGGGATATTAGTGCCGATGTGCTTAATTATTAATTTCGATTCCGGGAGGATAAGTGAATATATAAGGTATTATAACCTTAGAGTAATAGTTTTAGCATAGGAAAATAGATGTGTGTGCATAGCGTTTACCATTGCTTTCTATTAGTGAATAGTTTAGACTTTGGTGAATTCATATGTCTTATGTTGGTGTTTACTTCGGAAGCCTTGTCATTACGGCTGGAGAAGGACACTTGCATAAGTAGTATTAAGTGGCAGACGCCTATCACTTGATATGTTATACTTCTCACAGGTTCCAATTCCCATCCGGATATATCAGAGAAGATAGACACATACTTCTTGTGTACCGGAAAAGCTTTGTTGATAAACTCAAGGCAATTCATTTGTGGGGAGAGCAAATACCTCAATAAACCAAGGAATAACTTAGACAGGGTCAAATACGAAATAAACTATACCTTTAAAGGAACTTTGAAAAAGAAGAAAAGAATATCCAGATAACCAAAGTAATAATGGAAAAAGAAAGATAAGTTTGCAGAAAGCAAAGCAAAATAAAACTACATACGTCTTGTATGCATAGTTAAGAAACAATAGACAAGTCAAAACATTGCTAGCTCATTAGAGACAATATGCAGAACTGTGGTGATGTAGTTTTTTCGGTATGGATAATTAATTTTCATGAAACAAACTCGGGCGAAGTTATAGACTTACTGGAATATTATTACGTTACGGTGATCCAGTGGTGAACAGTTTTGTTTCGTTCAATAACGGATTTACCATCAGACTCAAGCATACGGAACATCCAGGGTGAGACCTGTCCTGTTTTATGTGATGTCCGGTGGTTTGGCAGAATGATTGGGCGAGATGTGATACCGCTGCTAGACATTACGAGTTCATTCTTGCACCAACAATAGAATACACTATCAACTACGCTTACACAGTCCATACATACACCAGACATAGTTTTTATTAATAAATATTTTATTAATCGTTGAAAGGAACTGTTGTCGGAGTATGTGTTGAGGAATAATAGAGAGAGAGAAAGGAATAGATATATGGAAGGGAAGACAGAAGGGAGGAGTGTAGACAGAAGTCAGTCAATAATCCCAAAAGATAATAAGTTTGAAGATGTGCTTGTTGATTCCACTTTCCTCCCGGGAAAATAAGTGACATAAATGGTGGAGCAGCGAGGTAGTACATAATACCCACATGAACTGGAGGCATAACAGGGCATATGGATAGAGGGGTACCTGCATATTGGCACAGGCATAGCGGAGTACCTGCATGTTGGGACATACTGATTGGAATAAATATAAGTATACATTGATGACTTTTAATGGAAGGACGTCCATTGGATATATGGTGCCATTACATTTATGGTAGAAACATTTCATTAATGCTGGTGACTTTACAGTGAGAAAGTTCCAGACAGGGTGAATGTGGATAGGTGGTAAGACACATTACATACCCAGTCACACGGTCACACGTCTACATAAGTCTTTATCCTATATCTCCTCTTGTGGATGAGAGAGTGGTTGTGATGTACTGTGTGGTGTTGTAGATTTATAATATTAAATAGACATAGATAATGATATAGGTTCTAGGTAGATTATCTGTTTATAGTGAGTACTTCTTACTGCTTTGAAGTGTCTTTACTCTATCTGCTGACTTACCTTCTTTAATATGGCAACTCCTAAAGTAACTACAAGCAGAACTAAGGGCCAACGGGGAGGCGATTGGTTTAGCTGGTTCGGAACTAACTGATTACATACAGGAAAGAGAGAGGGAAATTCGTCAAGCGGAACGAGAAGATCGGAAGGCTGAGTTGGAATTGAAACGCATGGAAATGGAACAAATCAACAAGCGGTTGGATGCTGAAGTGGAGCAGACCAAAAAGAGGTTGGACGCGGAAGAGGCCAACAAGATACGGGAACATGAATACCGCATGAAAGAGATGGACCTCAAAACACAAACTAAGGGAGAAATAGATGGCGCGGAAGGCGGATCATCGTTACATGGTTCAACCAACATGAGTGGATCTAGCTACCATGCAATGAAGTTTCCCTTAGCTGTTTATGAGGAGTCTAAAGAAAAATTTGACAACTTTGCGAATCGATTCGAGGCTATGGCAGTCGCTATGGGACTGGATAGAAGCCGATGGGCTCTTAAATTATCCCAGGCCTTAAGTAGGTTCGGGGTACGAGGTCTATACACGCCTACCACCAGGACATGAAAATCAGTACGAGGAATTAAAAGCCGCTTTGATGAAGCATTATGAAGTCACAGCACAAACGTATCGGAAGAAGTTTCGATCGTCCTAGAAGAGAGCCGGGAGAGCTATTCGCCGCCTACAGTCTGAGGCTGAAATCCTATCTCCAGAAATGGATGGACTTGGCAGAATTCAAGAGGGACTATGAGAGTCTCGAAGAGATGATGGTGGTCGACCAGATGCGAAAGCAAATGTCGAAACCTCTCAGAACCTTCTTGGGAGAACAAGGGGCGGAACGGATTGATGTTGTGAATAAGCTGGCGGAACGATTCGTAGAGGTACATGGGGAGACGGCGGAACTAAGTACACAAACCAAAGGTCAGGAGAAACAAGAGAAAAAGAAACCTAAAAACTGGGAAGGAGAAAAAGTGGAACCTTATATAAAGGCGTCAATGGAGAGTTCAGAGAAGGTGAAGGAAGGAAACCAGAGCACCTCGAATTCTTCAGCGAAACGACCGTGGTCCGAGAAGTGGTGTTCATTCTGCAAGGTGCCCTCTCATAACACGAAGGACTGCAGATCGAAACCTAAAAGTTCTTACTTCGCAGCATGCAAAGTGATTCCTACGACGGTGATCACAGACAAGGCTGAGGTCGGCGAAGGAGCTAGGAACAAAAAGGACACACGGAAACCTTGGAAGGGAAAATGGTGCACACACTGCCAGTCGACAACACATAATACTGTGGACTGCAGATGCAAGGCAGAAGACGCCAATTGCATAACCAACCTCGAGGAATCAAAAGAGGAAGGCAAGGAAACGGTCAAGGAGATGAAAGACACTCAGGACCAAGAGAGACCACCTGTGGTTGAACTGATTGAAGTAAATGGCCAACAGGTTGCTTGTCTCTACGATACCGGTTTGGATGGGGAAGCTGTGATAGACGCCAGCTTGGTACGCCCAGACCAACTTACAGGGGAGACCATAGAAATACAGCCGGCAATGAGGAGTGCTGTTACCATGACGCTGCCAATCGCCAAGGTGGAGATTAAATCCAGGTACGTCACGGGCATTATTCCAGCTGCTGTATTATCTGACTCCTTATTTCCCATGATCATTGGCACGAAATATGTCTTTTTGGGGATGCCCAAACAGCCAGCCCACAAGGGAACAGTAGCCAGTGGATCTCAAGGGAAGGAAAAAGAGGCAGAGACACTATGCGACAACTCAGGGATAGGAGAATTGCATACTGCCCAGAGGAAGGATACTACGTTGCGTCCTTGCTACAGGAAGCTGCAAAGAAGTGCTGAGCCACCAGAACGGGGACAGTACTTTCTGAAGAATCGACTACTCTATCGGAGAGCTGGGAGGGGAGACAATCTGCACGAGCAGTGGGTGGTTCCAGAGACCCACCGTCCTCACATTCTTCAGAGTGGACACATCATAGGCGAGAATCGACATATGGGTGTCAGAGAGACCTTGCAGCAAATTTCCGGCCATTATTGCTGGCCAGGAATGACCGGAGATGTACGCCGGTGGTTGAAGTCTTGTTCAGAGTGCCAGAAAGCACCACCCAACAAGCGGACTAAGAGTAAAATAGCTCTTAAAGTGGAAGACAAAGTGGAAGTGTGGAGTCCAGCAGAGACCAATATACTCCAAGTAGGATGGAAAGGACCTTATCCTGTGGAAAAGGTGGTGTCCAAGAACATCTACAAAATCCGGATCGGGGAAGAGCAGAAAAATCTCCCTAGACATCTCATTAGGAAATATGAGGAGAGATCCGGGAGCAAAGCTTCGCACTTTATGGTGATGGCAGCCATTGGGACAAAGGTTACCAGTCCAGACGAAGACCAGAGATCGCCAGTACAACATAGGAGGACCTATGGGACAGTACGTGATAGGTCAGATTTACCCAACGAAAGGAGGAGGGAAATCACACGTCAGGGAAAGGACAAGAGGGAAACCTTCACTAGTAACCAAGTTCAGAAGGGGTGGGTAACGTCGGGAAAGGCGAGAAATACCCAGGACTCCAACCGAAGATTGGCTGACCAGATACAATATCGCCCAAGATGGTCCTGGAAGCAAAAGTCCAGGAGGTTTGGGAAAGACGACTCGGTCCAACGCGGACGAGGTGGAACATCCCCAGAGGCAAAGCCGGGGGAAACCAAGAGGACATGGAAGCAGTGTTACAATCAGGATGGGACAATCCGTCTGTATTGTGAGCCGTCGTTGACGCAAGTCGAAAGGAGGTCGACCGGACGTACAGGAGCGATGAGCCAACACTAGTTTCAGTCATGAGTAGTATAGGTAGGGTGTCAATTAGAGGTCGCCTACTGGATGATGAGTGTGATCCATGTGAGGATCCAATCATATCATCAACACGTTGATGTTCATAGCTACTTCGCAGAAGCTCAACGCACGGTGGATGTGATGGTACGTTGTTGCTAAGCAACAGGACTTCACAGTGGAATACATCCCTGGTAAGGAGAATGTAGGAGCGGATTTCTTATCTAGACATCCAACTCCAGAGGAAGAGGAATAAGTTGGAGGATCATAGGAATCAAAACTACAGTGATGAAGAGTCGACGCGGTCAACTCTCTTAAGAGGGGGCCTATGTCACGGAAAAACTGCAGTTTAGTGATTCCTGGATAACTTACATATCAAAATACAATGAAGGAGGAGGGTTAACAATTGTGTACTTCATTCTGAGAGGAGGATAAATTAAAGATCATTGACCTACGAATATAAAAATAGGATACAGGTGTTCGCAGAGTTCATTGCCTGACGATCGGATCGTACGGACACGGGAACCGGGGAGATCGCGTTGGGGAAAAATGAACGGAGAAAACGATCAACGAGTGAGGATGCTTTGAAGTATTCGCGTACGGGGAACTCAGGGAAACAGCGTAACAACGGATAGAAACGAGCAAATAGTCACTACGTGATTTTACCGCCTTTTGATGGGCAGGATACGTCAAGAGACGAGTGTTGAGGTATGAACATCAAACAATAACGGAGGATGGGCCACTCGTTATAAATAGTAGAAAGTGGGGTTTCTTGATTAGTGTGTGTTCCAAACTGGACAGAGATATCTATTACTCCCAGGTGTGGAAAAGAAATTATAGTCCCGTATTGTTTAAGGCAATGGGATATTAGTGCCGATGTGCTTAATTATTAATTTCGATTCCGGGAGGATAAGTGAATATATAAGGTATTATAACCTTAGAGTAATAGTTTTAGCATAGGAAAATAGATGTGTGTGCATAGCGTTTACCATTGCTTTCTATTAGTGAATAGTTTAGACTTTGGTGAATTCATATGTCTTATGTTGGTGTTTACTTCGGAAGCCTTGTCATTACGGCTGGAGAAGGACACTTGCATAAGTAGTATTAAGTGGCAGACGCCTATCACTTGATATGTTATACTTCTCACAGGTTCCAATTCCCATCCGGATATATCAGAGAAGATAGACACATACTTCTTGTGTACAGGAAAAGCTTTGTTGATAAACTCAAGGCATTTCATTTGTGGGGAGAGCAAATACCTCAATAAACCAAGGAATAACTAGACAGGGTCAAATACGAAATAAAATATACCTTTAAAGGAACTTTGAAAAAGAAGAAAAGAATATCCAGATAACCAAAGTAATAATGGAAAAAGAAAGATAAGTTTGCAGAAAGCAAAGCAAAATAAAACTACATACGTCTTGTACGCATAGTTAAGAAACAATAGACAAGTCAAAACATTGCTACTCATTAGAGACAATATGCAGAACTGTGGTGATGTAGTTTTTTCGGTGTGGATAATTAATTTCATGAAACAAACTCGGGCGAAGTCATAGACTGACTGGAATATTATTACGTTACGGTGATCCAGTGGTGAACAGTTTTGTTTCGTTCAATAACGGATTTACCATCAGACTCAAGCATACGGAACATCCAGGGTGAGACCTGTCCTGTTTTATGTGCTGTCCGGTGGTTTGGCAGAATGATTGGGCGAGATGTGATACCGCTGCTAGACATTACGAGTTCATTCTTGCACCAACAATAGAATACACTATCAACTACGCTTACCCAGTCCATACATACACCAGACATAGTTTTTATTAATAAATATTTTATTAATCGTTGAAAGGAACTGTTGTCGGAGTATGTGTTGATGGAATAATAGAGAGAGAGAAAGGAATAGATATATGGAAGAGAAGACAGAAGGGAGGAGTGTAGACAGAAGTCAGTCAATAATCCCAAAAGATAATAAGTTTGAAGATGTGCTTGTTGATTCCACTTTCCTCCCGGGAAAATAAGTGACATTCCACCACAAGTTTCTTCAGAGTTAGAAACGCCTCTAAAGTCCCGTCATTAAAGCCTTCCGATAAACAGTCGTAGTACAACAGTGTAACTGTTATAGTGATTACATGGTTAAAAGAATTAGAAATAAGCGATGTGCAATGTAAAGATTGGCAAACACTGCACGGGTGAGCAATGTTAATTGATGACACGATAAGAGTGTGGTAGGCTGACAACAAGTTAGATACGGGACAGAAGCCGTTTTGCCATGGTCTAGACAAGAAGCATATGTGGTTCCATCTGGCATGATTGAGTCTGAGAATGCTTGAGTATTTGAATTAAGAAACCATTGCCTTTTGTACACCTACTGATGGCTTATATATTTGTATGCCAACGTTTTTTACCGTCTTGAAACACTGCTCTTTTGGTATAGAGGAACAATAAACAACGAAACCTAGATGCTGCAAGCTTTTGTTCACGTCATTTGAATTGAGATTTGACTTTGAGAAATGCACCTCCACTCACTACACGACACGGCTGCCTTTGGCCCCCCTGCGGCGGTTGGCCATAATGGTTGGCTACTCTGCTAAAGTAGTCTCATATTAAATGAAGAAATGCCAACGCACAAATTTGTGAAAAGTTCCCCCCCCCCCTGCATCCTCGCATTTACAGAGTTTAAATGAGACGTGATGTCCACCAAAAATGGCAGGTTATTAAGCCAGTCATACTCCAAGTAGGATGGAAAGGACCTTATCCTGTGGAAAAGGTTGTGTCCAAGAACATCTACAAAATCCGGATCGGGGAAGAGCAGAAAATCTCCCTAGACATCTCATTAGGAAATATGAGGAGAGATCCGAGAGTAAAGCTTCGCACTTTATGGTGATGGCAGCCATTGGGACAAAGGTTACCAGTCCAGACGAAGACCAGAGATCGCCAGTACAACATAGGAGGACCTATGGGACAGTACGTGATAGGTCAGATTTACCCAACGAAAGGAGGAGGGAAATCACACGTCAGGGAAAGGACAAGAGTGAAACCTTCAATAGTAACCAAGTTCAGAAGGGGTGGGTAACGGCGGGAAAGGCGAGAAATACCCAGAACTCCAACCGAAGATTGGCTGACCAGATACAATATCGCCCAAGATGGTCCTGGAAGCAAAAGTCCAGGAGGTTTGGGAAAGACGACTCGGTCCAACGCGGACGAGGGGGAACATCCCCAGAGGCAAGGCCGGGGGAAACCAAGAAGACATGGAAGCAGTGTTACAATCAGGATGGGACAATCCGTCTGTATTGTGAGCCGTCGCTGACGCAAGTCGAAAGTAGGTCTACCGGACGTACAGGAGCGAGGAGCCAACACTAGTTTCAGTCGTGAGTAGTATAGTAGGGTGTCAATTAGAGCGCCTACTGGATGATGAGGTGAGCCATGTGAGGGTACAGTCAGATCATCAGCCTTTGATGTTCCTGGCTACTTCGCAGAAGCTCAACGCAAGATTGATGAGATGGTCATTGTTACTACAGCCGTACAACTTCACAGTGGAATACATCCCTGGTAAGGAGAATGTAGGAGCGGATTTCTTATCTAGACATCCAACTCCAGTGGAAGAGGAATAAGTTGGAGGATCATAGTAATCAAAACTACAGTGATGAAGAGTCGACGCGGTCAACTCTCTTAAAAGGGGGCCTATGCCACGGAAAAACTGCAGTTTAGTGATTCCTTGATAACTTACATATCAAAATACAATGAAGGAGGAGGGTTAACAATTGTGTACTTCATTCTGAGAGGAGGATAAATTAAAGATCATTGACCTACGAATATAAAAATAGGATACAGGTGTTCGCAGAGTTCATTGCCTGACGATCGGATCGTACGGACACGGGAACCGGGGAGATCGCGTTGGGGAAAAATGAACGGAGAAAACGATCAACGAGTGAGGATGCTTTGAAGTATTCGCGTACGGAGAACTCAGGGAAACAGCGTAACAACGGATGAAACGAGCAAATAGTCACTACGTGATTTTACCGCCTTTTGATGGGCAGGACACGTCAAGAGACGAGTGTGGAGGTATGAACATCAAACAAATAACGAAGGATGAGCACTCGTTATAAATAGTAGAAAGTGGGGTTTCTTGATTAGTGTGTGTTCCAAACTGGACAGAGATATCTGTTACTCCCAGGTGTGGAAAAGAAATTATAGTCCCGTATTGTTTAAGGCTATGGGATATTAGTGCCGATGTGCTTAATTATTAATTTCGATTCCGGGAGGATAAGTGAATATATAAGGTATTATAAACTTAGAGTAATAGTTTTAGCATAGGAAAATAGATGTGTGTGCATAGCGTTTACCATTGCTTTCTATTAGTGAATAGTTTAGACTTTGGTGAATTCATATGTCTTATGGTGGTGTTTACTTCGGAAGCCTTGTCATTACGGCTGGAGAAGGACACTTGCATAAGTAGTATTAAGTGGCAGACGCCTATCACTTGATATGTTATACTTCTCACAGGTTCCAATTCCCATCCGGATATATCAGAGAAGATAGACACATACTTCTTGTGTACCGGAAAAGCTTGGTTGAAAAACTCAAGGCATTTCATTTGTGGGGAGAGCAAATACCTCAATAACCCAAGGAATAATCTAGACAGGGTCAGATACGAAACAAAATATACCTTTAAAGGAACTTTGAAAAAAAAAAAAAAAAAAAGAATATCCAGATAACCAATGTAATAATGGAAAAAGAAAGATAAGTTTGCAGAAAGCAAAGCAAAATAAAACTACATACGTCTTGTACGCATAGTTAAGAAACAATAGACAAGTCAAAACATTGCTACTCATTAGAGACAATATGCAGAACTGTGGTGATGTAGTTCTTTCGGTATGGATAATTAATTTCATGAAACAAACTCGGGCGAAGTCATAGACTGACTGGAATATTATTACGTTACGGTGATCCAGTGGTGAACAGTTTTGTGTCGTTCAATAACGGATTTACCATCAGACTCAAGCATACTGAACATCCAGGGTGAGACCTGTCCTGTTTTATGTGCTGTCCGGTGGTTTGGCAGAATGATTGGGCGAGATGTGATACCGCTGCTAGACATTACGAGTTCATTCTTGCACCAACAATAGAATACACTAGCAACTACGCTTACACAGTCCAGACATACACCAGACATAGTTTTTATTAATAAATATTTTATTAATCGTTGAAAGGAACTGTTGTCGGAGTATGTGTTGAGGGAATAATAGTGAGAGAGAAAGGAATAGATATATGGAAGGGAAGACAGAAGGGAGGAGTGTAGACAGAAGTCAGTCAATAATCCCAAAAGATAATAAGTTTGAAGATGTGCTTGTTGATTCCACTTTCCTCCCGGGAAAATAAGTGACATTCCACCACAAGTTTCTTCAGAGTTAGAAACGCCTCTAAAGTCCCGTCATTAAAGCCTTCCGATAAACAGTCGTAGTACAACAGTGTAACTGTTATAGTGATTACATGGTTAAAAGAATTAGAAATAAGCGATGTGCAATGTAAAGATTGGCAAACACTGCACGGGTGAGCAATGTTAATTGATGACACGATAAGAGTGTGGTAGGCTGACAACAAGTTAGATACGGGACAGAAGCCGTTTTGCCATGGTCTAGACAAGAAGCATATGTGGTTCCATCTGGCATGATTGAGTCTGAGAATGCTTGAGTATTTGAATTAAGAAACCATTGCCTTTTGTACACCTACTGATGGCTTATATATTTGTATGCCAACGTTTTTTACCGTCTTGAAACACTGCTCTTTTGGTATAGAGGAACAATAAACAACGAAACCTAGATGCTGCAAGCTTTTGTTCACGTCATTTGAATTGAGAGTTAACTTTGAGAAATGCACCTCCACTCACTACACGACACGGCTGCCTTTGGCCCCCCTGCGGCGGTTGGCCATAATGGTTGGCTACTCTGCTAAAGTAGTCTCATATTAAATGAAGAAATGCCAACGCACAAATTTGTGAAAAGTTCCCCCCCCCCCTGGATCCTCGCATTTACAGAGTTTAAATGAGACGTGATGTCCACCAAAAATGGCAGGTTATTAAGCCAGTCATTGTTCAGCAGACATTACCGTTCTGTAGGTAATGCATTTATTTCAGACAGAAACAGATAGACACTATTTTTCAGTGCCCAGAAACGTGACAGAACTTTCCTTTTAAATAGCCATCTGACATCACAGTGTAACAGTAGCTCACGGTATTTATCTTTCAGGTCTGATAGAAACTGTCTGAACTGACGTCTTTTCAGCGCCTTACCTCGCGTGCCACTTTCTGGCAGCTGGCGGGCCATAAGTTGCCCGCGGGCCGTGGTTTTAGATCCTCTGGTCGGCATCTAATCACTGTAGTCAATTGAAGCGTTTCCTTATGTCCTTGTAGGACTGGCTGGTTGATTTTTCTGTCTGTCCATGGTATTCTTTGCATTTTCTGCAGAAACCACATTTTCACTGCAATTAGATGTGTTTCAGCATGTCTACTCATTCATTGTCCAGGTTTCAAAAGTGCAGATTCTATGTCTCACTTCAACACACATTGATGTGATAAACGCTCTCTGGGATAAGAAAGCGAATGCAAGTTAACAGAAAGTGTATCCATAACTGGAGAGATGTTTCACAAAGAAGAGAGTAGAGATTTTTAATCAGATCGCTATAGGATGTTAAATCTTGGTGGCCGTCACTGCATATGTGGAAATGTCCCGAATAATGATGATGTCGACACCCACCCCCCCCCCCCCTCACGCCCAGAAAAAAGTACTGGCCATGTAGTATAGATTAAGTAACGTGTGGTGGTCGGCATGGCCGTATGGATAGGAACGCGTCTTCTTAAACATCCGGTGTGCTGATGCCGAGGTAAGGGGTTCAACCCCTACACCGGACAACTGGACTAAAATGTTCACCTGTCGTCCTTGACTTGGGGATGTAAATTACAAGGACCTCCTGAAGTCGGAGTGAGTTCTCCTAATGGCGATGGACACTGTTAACAGGGAAAGCTAATTGACGCGCAAAATTCAGTGCAGCACTACTAGAAGGTGTGCGCTGGACTACGGTTGAGTTCAAAACGAGCGAGTGAACAAAAACAACACAAAAATGTAACGTATATTCATTGTTATCATCTACAGTACCGTACGCATAGAAATAACGTGAACAATCATCTCAATATTGCATTAAAGGGACACGAATACAATATGTGTATTATGTGGAAGGGAAACAACTGTATTAATGTATTGTTTTAAAAAATATGAACATTTTGAATTTATTTAATTACAGGTAGATTATACGTGCCTGATTTTAAAACAGCTGCATAAACTTCTTTGCAGATTCAACAACTAAGTATAATAGTAGAAAATGTCAAGCTTTAGGCAAGACATTATTTTGGGTGTTAATTAATACATCGCAACAGGATTATTTCACAGGACTGGAAACACGACTCTGCTGTAATCGGTTTCAATGTAGTTTCTAGTAATATTTATAACCATTATTGTTTGATAGGCACACATGTGCTTTAATGAAGCAAGCATATTTATACGCCTATTACCATCTTTGCCGGACTCCATGGCCTAGGCGTTAGCGACTTTCTCCGTAATCCCGTATCTCCAAGTGAGCAAACGCGGCCGTGCGAGAATCGGTAGCGGTTCTCGCCGCACCCGTTACTGACGGGGTATGTGAGCCGGCCGCTCAGAAAGCAATGGCAAACTACTGAGCGTAATCTTGCCAAGACATTAACAACAGTGGTAAAATGCTGGTGTTGACAGCGATGTCCTTTAAAAGGATATTCATTCATTCATTCATTCATTCTGTAGCATGTCCTTTGCGGAACCTTGCTCCCAAACAACCTTCCGGAAAACCTCTCGATCATAACCAAGATGTCTCGCGTCCGATACACCCATCTGGAGATCATCCGCCACATCCTGCACCCATCTTCTCTTTGGCCTTCCTCTTCCTCTCTTCCCAGGCATAATAGGATATGCGAGTAAAAATTTACCATCTTTGGTTCTCGTACTGTATTGTCATTAAGATTAAAGTGCAGTGGTTGCAATTGATCTGCCCATGACCCCCAACAGAGGCTGTCATCTGAAGTACAAAAAAGAATTCCAAATCACTGACTGGTGGGCATTGGTGCACCACAATGGGCTGGAAGGCTCATACTGGGATTAAGATGCCTCAAACAATAACAAACAACATAGCGACGCGTGCAAAATCCTGTAGAGGGTATCTTCCAGTGTGATCGTCTCTACAGCCGGACTGTTGTCAACTGAACAGACCTGACACATTGACAGGTTGGTGTCTGATAGGAGCTACATTGGGCTCCTGTCAGCGATAAGCTAATAGTGGCTCGTGTATTAAACGTGGTCCTGATTACCATGATCATTAACGCCAATAGTCAAAAGGATCCCGAAAGGCTTGCAGTCTGCGTCGAGATGTTGTGGGAGAATAAATGCTGTAGATCAGTAGTTCCCAAGCTTTTCAAGCAGAGGGCCATATGTACTATTTTCGGTAGTTAAGCGGGCCACAACGTTATGAAATTATTAAAGTAGTGCAATTTCTTACCTTTCTTACCTTTCGTCAACAAAATTCTAAGTCTTTAAAGGCAGTCAGTGTCAGTCATACACTGCGGTCATTTTTTGGTTTAAAATCAAAAGTTCATTTAACAATACATTTTAAATCAGTTTCGAAAATCGCTATTATTGTCATTAATTTACAATTGTAACTGTTCTTTATAACTAGTTACTTAAGTTTAGATACCAGTTTATCAATGTCTGGACACAAATCTGTCGTGCCCAAAGTCATAAGAGCAGCTAAGTTTCTGTGGGTGAGTCTGGAACGTTGCTTGTTTTTTATAACGATCATTGCGGAAAATGACTCCTCACATCTGTATGTCGAACCAAAATGAAAAATGCATCTTTGGGCGAATGAACGCAAGTGTTCAAATTGTTCGACAGGCAATAGTCGCCAGAATTGAAATCATATGATCAGCTGAAGGTGAAGCAGGCAGCTCCAGAAATTAATATCTCAGTTCAGCATTGCATTTCAAATCAATTACTTCGTGCTGAAGGTTTTGCTGTAATTGACAGAGCTTGGCATCAGGAAATACGAACGGATTTATGAAGAGGGTAACATTATCCTCCTATATTGTGAACTCTTGAAATCTCGACTGTACGTGCTGTTACTGTGTAACAGTAGCTCACTGTATTCCTCGTTCAGGTCTGATAGAAACTGTTTGAACTCACGCCTGCTCAGCGCGTTACCTCGCATGCCACTTTCTGACAGCTGGCGGGCCACAAGTGGTCCGCGGCCCTTGGTTTGGGTACCACTAGTCTACATCTACTCACTGTAGTCAATTGAAGATTTTCATTATGTCCTTGTAGGACTGGCTGGTTGAGTTTTCTGTCTGTCCATGATATTGTTTGCATTTTCAGAAATCACATTTTCACTGCTATTAGATGTTTTTCAGCTTGTCTACTCATTCATTGTCCAGTTTCAAAAGTGCAGATTCTATGTATCACTTCAACACACATTGATGTGATAAACGCTCTCTGGGATAAGAAAGCGAGCGCAAGTGAATAGAAAGTGTATCCATAACTGGAGAGATTTTTCACAAAGAAGAGAGTGGAGAGTTTTAATCAGATCGCTATAGAATGTTAAATCTTGGTGGCCGTCAGGGCATATGTGGAAATGTCCCGAATGATGATGATGTCGACTCCTCCCCCTCCCCCCCCCCCCCCACTCCGAAAAAAATTATTGGCCATGTAGTATAGAATAAGTAACGTGTAGAGGTCAGCATGGCCGTATGGATAGAAACGTGTGTTCTTAAACATCCGGTGTGCTGATGCCGAGGTAAGGGGTTCAACCCTACACCGGATAGTTGGACTAAAGTGTTGACCTCACTTTCTTGACTTGGGGACGTAAATTACAAGTACCCCCTGAATTCGGAGTGAGTTCGCCAAATTGCTTAGAAATTGAACAACAACACAACAGACAATATACCAAATTTAAATTAGTGCACAAAAGAATTCAGGAAAGATATAATAAAAGAAAAAGTACATCAACAGGCTGTTTACAAACTAAAGATGACAAAATCATAATAGAAACAGATCAGATTCTACATGTATGGTCAGTGTGACGAGTTCACCTTGGGTAGTGAGAGTGAACCACACCCGAGGTGTCTCTGGCACTCCCGTGTATTCTAGCCCCAGGGGTTGGACAAGCAGATACACATGTTTACTCTGTGGCTGATCTCATATTAGTTAATTATGTCTACAAGCCCCTCCAGATTCTAGACCCCCACTAACTACCTACTCCTGTGGAACAATGAACACTTAGGCATCGTCCGAGACCACACTCAATCATTATACAAAGAGCAAGTCAACTTACATAAAGTTTATTCTACCCTTGAGAATATAGAACTGAAATGAACATCCTGATAGAAGAATCTATTTACACAAATAGAAGATAGAGTAGAGACAGAATCAGAGATGTAGGGATCTTCATTGAGTTGAGAAGTAGATTGGATGCAGATGTCCCGTCCAGTCGGTCCGCCACTCACCCGGCTTCCTTCCAGTGAGATGACTAGAACCTTGGAGACCACTCCGTCTCCAGAGCGTGGATCCACAACAATAGAGTCACTGCTGGACCACACTTCACTGGACCAACTGCATCTGTATCACTCCCACGGAGTCACTGTTAATACAGTTCTCGAACAATACCGGTTGGGAGACAATCCTCCTGGACTTGGCTCCAAGTATTCGTTACTTCGATGAACTTACATAGTCACTGACCAATCGAATGGTCTGTCACTCATAGCACAGTCCCACTGCAGAACGGATATGTCCTTGACCAATTCAATGGTCCCTTTATCACATCACAGGAACATGGATGGAAAAATGTCACTGACCAATTCAATGGTCTCTTACAGTCACACTGCTTTTAGAATCAGATATGGCTTTCGAAATGTTACTGAGTCCTAATCGAACACAGTTTATAATCTTTATACTGAGACAGTACATTAATAGAATCAGACATCTATTTCACGGAACAATTCAGGTTGGACTATAATCCAGAGTCCCTTCCACCGGGTAACACTTGCCACAAGTCAATAGCTGGTGTCGTTCTTCTCAAGACCTGCCACTAGAGCTGTCCAAAGAACCATTCAAGTGTCTGAAGATCAGTTACTTCTGCGTTTAGGCAGAACCACCGTCATAATATACGGTCCGGGGTTTCCTTTCGTTGAGCATGATTACTCAAAATGCTGAAATGTTCCTGGCAGAAACAGAGTATCTTCTATTCTCAAAACCATCACAAACCATCACTTCCCACACGTGCACCTTCAGGGCAGTTGTATTTCTTGATGCAACCTTCACGCATGGTGAATCACATTGGGTACCTGGTGTGGTTGAGTCTGGCGTAATAAGTAAAGAACTGAACCCTTCGTTGTGTCACACGAAGTGGTTTCCTGCCAACAACAATTATAGTTGACTGGTTCCTCAACAGGCAAACTCCTGAAAAGGAAGAGCGACCGGTGAGAGTATACTGGCCCAAACATTAGTCCACATGCATCCTACCAATAACTACTCAACCCTCAGTCATGCTACTTAGTTATGCATATAACTAAAGCATTATCTCTATATGGAGAGTAGTAAAGCATGGGTTCCCAAATGTCAGCTGGCCTCACAGAACAGCCCGTCAAACAGAGCAAGAAATCAGAATGACGAGTCTGATCGTAGGTCTCACCTATCCCTAATCATCTACCAGTCGTCGCTAACGTCAGTAGTGATACAAGGCTGTTATTGTTCTAATTTAATCGAACTAAACAAATAGGTAAAGAGTCCCTGGACTCGTTCCTAACATCATCAATGTACATTAAGAAACATAATCTTGATCAATATACCATCCCTCGGGATATAGGAATAGGACATGATCACATCCACTATGTACACAAGCCTGTTTGCTGGTGGGACCACCTGCCCCTGCCATAGCAAACTCTTCTTATCAGACTCTGCCTTAGAGTCAAGAAGCCTTCTTGAGAATACATGTTCCCCACATGTTCCAAGGGTAATGTTCCAGTTCTGTCCTCCCAAGTGGTTTAGCCTTGGCCTGGACCGAACTTCATCGTTGGTTTGGCCTACCAACCCATACTTTCATAACTTGCTTTCACATCCCCCATATCCTATATTTCCCCAGTCTCATACAGCCTCCTTGCATCCTTCCATACTTCCAGCACCTTAGCATTCACTCGCACTAGCGCCAGTATGAAAGAAACAGGATAGCTCAGACAAGAATTCAGAACGCATATTTATATCGCGACGGCACGCAGTATTATCACGCGTCGAGCTATTCGGCGTTCGGAATTACCCCAGGAAGTATCACATGCCATGACCCAATATATATACACAATGTCACATCATATATATATATATATATATATATATATATATATATATATATATATATATATATATATATATATATATATATATATATATATATATATATATATATATATCACCAAAGCACTTACCTTTCCACAGAAATCCGGTGTTCCACACAATGAATTCACTATTAAGTTACTACACAATAGTTACATCATTCCTGGTGGCACAGAACTAAGTTCTTCCTTTACTTAGTAACTAAGCACAATTTTGTCTGAATCTCCACCTACCAACTTACCTGGTTTTCTAACCGTTCTTCTGGCTTCAGCAACTGACTGACATAATCTAAGTTTCCATCCGGCACAAGTAACTATGTTTTATTCTAACACAGCAACCTAATAGATGCAACGATTGGTAATATATGGTACATATATTTGGAACCCAAATCGCCCACATCACATTACGGCGTTCCTAACAGCTGATTCGCGAGCACACAGTAAACACACCCACGATTCGCCGTCAACTGCGTTATCGATCGGTTTGCTAATTAGTATGCAAGGACATCCGCATAGGTAATGAGGTTAGAACAATGGCGTGTGTAACACGTACAAAGTTAAATGATTTAAACAAATATCTACCTGAATGATGAGAAACCAGATCTCCAGTCAGCTTCCGAACTGTTCAAGGGCTTCTCAGCTTCCTTCCCTAACAGTCAGCCGAATAATGGTTGAGGTGAGACGCAACACAAAAATGGCTCACATCAGGCCTGCGTCTGTTCTCTTCGAGCACAAGTAAGTGAATGACGGGTTTAGCCAATTTCCCGCTTCGTGCCAACTCAATGCGCACTAGAAGCGAGTGCTTCTTGAGAAAAGACACTTTCTCGGGAAACCGTCATTCCCCGCCTAGAGTTTCTAGATCTCTCTGCACGAGAATTTAGAGCGATACCCAGCCTCACGGGTTACTCGAATTCCGGTGTTTCGAGAAGATTCTAGATAGTAAGTCCTCCATCGGCTTCCCTCAGTCTATTATTAGCTGGGAAAGTCCCCGATGACGCGCCAAAATAGTGCGGGATCTTGACGACCCAAGACAGATAAACGCGTTTCGTCACAGTCAGATTATGTGAAAAACCTTTATAATGATAACAGAGATGAACAGTATGATACTCGATCTAATAATGATTGATTGATTGATTGATTTAGGAACCGACATCACAGCATTCGGGACATTCCCATAAACGCTCCGTCCCCATCCTCAGCAGCCAGCGAAGAGTTTCAACACCAATAGTACCAGCAGCAATCTGATTATACGTCCGTCTCGCCTTTCCTCTGAGCGTTGAGCATCGGCCAGATCCCCTCGTCACTCCTCGCTGTCTCATTCTAGCCAGACCATAGTAATCCATTTGCTCCTCCGAGGTGTGCACGTGCTCCCACAAGGCCGCAACCACGTCCGCCTCGCCACGCATCAACACTCCACCAAGTCCTGCCGAACCAACCAATCTGTCCGCCCGCCCATCCCCCAGCACACCAGCACGCCCCGGAGACAAAATCCAGGCGACGCCCGCCACCCGCGACCTCCGAAGCGAAGCAAGAAACTCCGCGCGATGCCCGCCCTCCCCCACCATCCCTAGAACGCCCCTGTCAATTTTGATGATTTAAAAAAGTTTGCATATCCTTTACAGGACATCGCTGTCAACATCAGCATCTTTCAGCTGATTGTTGATTTCTTGGCAAGATTATGCTCATTAGTTTGTCATAGCTTTCTGAGCGGCCGGCTTACATACCCCGTAAGTTATAGATGCGATTCGAACCAGTGCTGATTCTCACCGTCTTCACGTTTCTTACAAGATTACGGAGAAAAGTCGCTAACCTCTAGGCCAGGAAGCCGGCAATTTTGAAGATGGAGGTTCGAAATGTTTTAAACATATGAAAGCTGGCAAGGCTCCCGGTTCAGATAACACCACAACAGAAATGATTAAAGCTTTAGAAGAATATGGAATAGATCAAGTCACCAGACTGCTGAACACATTATATGATACCGGAGATATACCTTCTGAATTATGTAATTCTGTTTTTATTGCAACCCCAAAGAAATCAGGAACCTTGGAATGTGATCAACATAGAACAATTAGTATATTGAGTCACATCACGAAGATTTTGCTACGAACTTATCATGCAGAGAGTGAGGAAGAAAATACAACCTGAAATAAGGAAAGAACAATGTGGGTTTGTAGAAGGAAAGGGTACAGTAAATGCTGTGTATATGCTGCCATCATTTATTGAACGTGCTATAGAAGTAAACAAAGATATACATCTTTGCTTTATTGACTACACAAATGCTTTCGATAGAATAAGACATGTCAACATGGTGGATATGCTTGCAGATCTACAAATTGATGGGAAAGACATTCTCTTCTCTTAAATTTTGTTGCGTATCCCTTACGGGACGTTGCAGTAAACACCAGCATTTTCAGCTGCTGTTGATAGTGGGGTAATATCAGCCTAGTAAGAGAGGTGTGATGCAGCGATGCGTAATGTCTCCAGAACTTTTTTCCCTATACAGAGAAAATATTTTCAGAAATGTAGAAGATATAAATGGAATCAGCATTGGAAGACGAACATCAATAACATTAGATATGCAGATGATACAGTATTGATTGCAGACAATGAGCAGAATCTGAAACAATTAGCGGTTGTTGCACACAGTGAAAAACTGGGGTTATAATTAAATTATAAAAAGACACAGATTATGGTCGTTGTCAAAGATCTACACAGGAGCTTAGAGAGTTAAGACGGAGCTATGCAGAGGACACCAGACAGGAGAGACACAGGCACTATATTTAGCTTGACAACAGGACACACTCGTGTCAACTAAGAGGTCATTGAGTGCTTATGAGCGAGGGTTTCCCAAGAGTATAGGGAACTCGCCTCTCGACGAGTAACTGGAGAATACCAGTTACTTGAGTTAACTGACCAAGCGTGCTAGGACTCTACGCACGCAAACTCGCCAGCGCACGGAGGACTGAATGTCCGTGGTTCAACGCGCAACCAGAAGCGTGCCTCAGACTGGGACAAGGACTGATAGAGAACAGACGTGTTCACTAGAACCTTTATATAGTTTATCAGCAATAGTGTTAGCTAGGCTTTAGATTCCAATTAGTTAATAGTATCAGTATTTTCACCTCTTCAATGCATCTGTGAAACATACCATGTTGTTGATTATCCATGAAGTATTCCGCTCGCAGAGCTTGTGTGTAAATAGCTCTAAATAAAAATGTATCCTTTTGTAAACCACACGAGTTATTGATTCGTGTTGTGCAAAAGTAGGGAGTCCTGAATTACCTGTCGCAAGTAGGTTGCTGACAGGCAGGACCCATTTGGTGTCAGAAGTTTTCTGAACCAACGTCTAAAGACTCTAAAATTTATTTTGTGGTGTTAAAATTACCCAAACGTGAATTATTTATTATAGAATGTTTGAAATAGATTGTTTTTCGAAAATGAACACCAAAATACTTTAAAAAGTAACATTTGTGGAGCTTGAGCCACAATTAAAAAAAATAATTTAGAAATTGTGTAATTCTGTGAAAAGTGATAGCAAATGTTGATGAATTTGGTTAAATGAATATATGTACAAATATGTTGCAAAGTTATCCAGCACACCATCGTACATTTCATTTTGTGTGATACAGCCATCAATGTCAACATTCATCACATTTAAGAGGATATTAGCTACTAAACGGAATCAATAGAGCGTAGTATACCAACCAGAAGGAAAGTGAAGACAAGACGACAGTGACACTCATATGACGAAGCATCTTACAAATCATGACAATCATTGATACTATCATACCATTCATTCATTAACATCATTATCATTATGCAAATCACATTTGTTATTGATCAGCCGCATGAAATATGAACATGTATTTGTAGTATATACATGTTTTCTAAAGTATTGATGCTCTACTAAACAGAAGCATCAGTTCTCCAATCAAGTCAATCATTTTGTGTACGGAAGTCAGCGGTGGAACATCCCAAGTGCCAAGTTTTTCCAACCGATTAGATGAGTATATTTTCGAATAATTTTGATACTGACCATTTTAACGATGCATCTTTATTTTCAGTGACAATGTAAATAACTAACATATAATTGTACGACTATTGTGTGAAATTGAAATATTATTGTTGTGAAATAACATAAAATCATAAAATGGCATCGTTAAATGACTGCATCCAGGCAGGCAAGGCACTAGGCTATACTGGACAGGAATTAGAGAAATGGGTTGATCAAAGATACAAAGAAGAAATAGCTCGACAGAAGAAAGAAGCAGAGAGAAAAGCCGCTCTAGATAGAGATGAAAGAGCATTAGAAAGACAGCATCAAAAAGAGTTGAAGGAAGTAGAGGAAGCCACCAAACAAAAGCAGATGCAAGTAGAGTCAGAGACAAAGTTAAAGATGAAAGAGTTAGAGATAGAGTCAAACATTCAAATAGCCTCTAGTAAACAAAAGAGCCAGGAGGAGCAAAATAAATTTTCCAAATATAAAGGCCTTATCAAGCCATACAGCGTAGGCGATTCCATTTCTGCATGGACGGAGAATATAGAGTTTCAACTTAAGACTCATAAAATACCTTTGGCAGATTGGGCAATGACCTACATGAGAAATCTCAGTGGTGAGCCATTGAAAGTAATAGAATCAATACCTACAGAACTTAGGAGTGACTATCAATACATCCACGATAGAATCATGCAACACTTCTTACTTGACGCTCCAGGGTATCAGATTCAATACTCACAATTAAAACCCAAACCTACTGAAACCTTCCTAGATTACGTCTCTAACGTGCAAAGTACATTTAACAAATGGCTTAAAGCGGCAAAAGTGGGGGAAAACTACGATAAACTGCAAGATCTAATGGTAATGGACAAGGTAATATCCACGGTCCCTACCCCGTTTGCAAAGTTCCTCCAACAGGCAGACATAGAGTCCATTCAAGAGCTAGAAAAACGTGGGTCTGCTTACTTTTCTGCAAATCGTGATATCTTTAAAACCACCATCCATGATACTGAGATCACTGCCTTTGTGAAAAACGAACCTAATAGATCGTATAGGCAAAAAGAGTATCGTAAGAAAGACCAGCCCTATCAAAAACCTCCACGTTGTGGATATTGCAATTTACATCATCCCACTTATTCTATGTGCGATAAAAACCCAGCATATCCATCTCATTTAGAAACAGTCATAAAGAAGCAAGAGAATAGAAGAAACTCGTTCAAACGTGCTATCAAATGTTATTTTTGTTCGAGCTATGGACACTATTCTGCAAAGTGTCTGGGCAGACAAAGGATGAAGGCAAACAATGCTATGTTCATCGATACGTCATCTGACGATGATAGTGTTATAGACTCTGAACTTGAGAATGTGCTACCAGAGAATGTGTGTGAAAGTGTGGCAGTAGTTACTGATATACTTGATTTCAATAAATGTGATACATGTAACAGGTTTCATGCGGATGGAAATTAAAATGTGGTCACGTTATTCCATATTCCATCGAAGATACTAGCGCAGCTAATGCCTCCAGAGGTAAATTGAAGTTCTACGATGCACTGGTAAATAACCAACCATGCCATTGTTTACTGGACAGCGGGAGCACTTTACTTGGCCTGAGAAAAGAACTGGTGAAACCAGAAGATTACACGGGTGAATTTGTCAAATGCCGTACTTTCTCTGGAACAATTGAGAAATACCCACTGGCAAAAGCGCATATAAATACCCCGTTCCTTACCGGCACATTTACGTGCGCAATCCTGCAAGATCCTTGTACGGATCTTATTTTAGGATGTTTAGACTCATGAAAGAAATGTACTGACGATGATATATTAGCCTGGAAGGAAACGAACCTGGCTAATGCTGTAACAAGGTCAGAAACGCAAACAAACTACACTGACCTGCAAAACGAGATGTTACAGCTGTTAACACCTCCCGGTGCTACTAACAATAATACTCGACAAGAATTTATCGAGGCACAACGCACCGATCAAACTATCGCACCTTATTTTAAATTGTTAGGTGAGCGAGCGAAAGTGACCAAAAATGCATCTTGGTACTTTAGAATACACAACGGAATTCTCATGCATTATTACACAAATAATAACCATGAAATTCAGCAAACGGTGTTACCTGTAACATACCGACAAACTGTGCTGAAAATCGCACATGAGTCACCGTTTGCTGGACATTTGGCCTATGACAAAACCAGAGCCAGAATTTTGTCACACTTCTACTGGCCTAAATTCTGTTCTGATATAAAAATTTTCTGTCGTTCATGTACTATTTGTCAACATCTTGTAAGAGAGGGTAAGCATGTGACGGCCGAAGTTCAACGGTCATTATTGGCATCAAGACCATTTGAGTGTGTAGCGGTCGATATTGTTGGACCCCTGAATCAGGTGTCGAACAAGGGAAACCGTTTCATACTGACGCTCGTGGATACATGTACCAGATGGATCGAAGCAATTCCACTAAAATACATCACCTCCAAAGATGTGGCTAATGTATTTTTGCACTTATTTTGTCGCTTTGGTTTTCCGCAAACGATTTTATCGGATCGTGGAACCCAGTTTATTTCGGCTGCTATGCAAGCCTTAACAAAATTGTTAGGAATACAACAGCATTTATGTACACCGTACCACCCAATGAGTAACGGCATCATAGAGAAAATTTACGGGGATCTGAAACACATGCTGGCAAACATAACAGCCGAAACCCCAGCTGAATGGGATACGCTATTACCAGCTGTGCTTTTTGCCCATCGAGAAATTCCGCACTGAAGTACGGGTTTCTCACCTTTCGAACTAGTGTATGGGGCGAACCCTCGTGGACCCCTATCAATATACCAGCAGCTAATTACTAGCTTACCAGAAAATCCAACACCAGTAACACCATATGAGATGGTAACAGACACACGTGATAGAATCATGAAAGCGTGTGAAATAGCCAAAGCATCTTTGGAGAGGAAAGGACAGATGTACCGCGAGTATGCAAATAAGGGTGCTAAAACAATACACCTAGAACCTAATCAGAAAGTTCTGCTTTTACTACCAGATAAACGTAATTTGTTACTAACATCTTGGCAAAAGCCATTCAACGTCGAACGTAAAATATCAGATGTCGACTATGAAATATCGATAAATGGAAAATTAAAGATATTTCATATCAACATGCTGAAACCATATTTCTCACTACAGGAACTACCGACAGACGAACAAAATGCACCCACACCAGTCAATCGGACGACAGACGTACACAACGCAACTACACTAGGTAGGGCGACACATGACAGCGACATCGCAAATACACTTAGCCAGGTAACTGCACACGCAGCTAATACCACAACAGTACTTAACCAGACAGATGACGACGGAATAGAATTACCAGTCCCTACTGTGGACATGACTGGGACCATCGATAGCATACGGATAGAAACCAAACTTACGGACGTGCAACGACGACAGATGATAGATTTAGTGACAGAATACAAGGACATTTTCTCCGACATCCCAGGAAAGACAAACAGAATAGAGCATTCCATCATTCTGACTGATAACACCCCTATCAAATGTCGACCTTATTCCATTACTCTAAATTATAGGGCAAATCTCGACACAGAACTACTATCTCTTGAGTCGAGTGGAATAATTCAAAGATCACAGTCAGAATATTCCTTTCCTATCGTTCTTGTCACCAAAAAGGACTCAACAATTCGCCTCTGTGCCGATTTTCGACGTTTAAACAGAGTGAAAAAGATCGAATGCTGAGCCAATTCCAGCATGCGAAGATTTGATCCTGGATATGTCTACATCTCGTATATTTTCCAAACTCGACCTCACTCGAGGTTACTGGCAAGTTCCGATGGAAGAAAATTCAATTCCTTTGACAGCTTTTTCTATACCTCTAGGGCTCTATGAGTGGCGCTTTCTCCCTTTTGGCCTTCGGAATGCTCCTGCCACTTTCGTACGCCTTACTAGGGATCTTCTCCACGGGGTGACCAATACATCTACATACATAGATGACATATGTGTTCATACTGAAGACTGGACGTCACACATACTGAAACTTCGACATGTCTTCGACAGGATGCGGTTATTCGGTCTTACCGTCAAACCAACTAAGGTAGAGTTGGGCATGGAGGAAATTGACTTCCTAGGCCATACCATCTGCAGAGGCCAACTCAGAACAGACGAGAAAATAGTCACGAAGATTTTGAATTTGACTATGCCGACGACCAAGAAACAGGTCCGAAGTCTAATTGGTCTTGTAAACTACTATAGTAAGTTTATTCCCAATCTGGTGGAAATCACCAGTGTTTTTTTTCCAATATTTTGAAAGCTTCGGCTAAATTGGATGTGCAAGATGCAGCGTTAATTGGCGCATTATCAAAATTGAAATATTTATTCAGTGTACCACCTATTTTGCGTTTACCTAATCAAAACCTTACCTATTTTGCACAGACGCCAGTGCGATTTCCATATCTGGTATATTAGGCCAGTTTTACGACGGGAGGTTCCACCCTGTGATGTATGTAAGCCGTAAAATCAGCCCTGCTGAATCAAGATACTCAGCTTCTGAATTGGAGGGCCTTTGCGTAATCTATTGTGTGAGAAAACTGCATAGGTTTTTTGCAGGTACAGAGTTTGTAATCCAGTCCGACAACTCTCCCCTGGCGGTAATGCAGTCTGGCATCCCTCAAAACAACAGGATCTACATATGGTCCTTAATATTGGCAAACTATGCCTTTACAATCCAACATTTGAAGGGATCATTGAACTCTTTGGCAGACATTTTAAGTAGACCTTCAAATATAGAGATACCTGAAGTACAGGAAAAGAGCGACGATTTATCACCAGTAACAGTGACACTGTAGTTATGAATGAAATCAGTGCCGTGTGTGATAAAAAAACTTACACTTTGAAGTGCGTTAATATCGCCAGTCGACTAAACTGTGCAAGAGAAACAGTGCCGTTATGAGTAAATGAACAGGCACATTAGTGTTACTTCTACAGCGCTAACACGTAGATAAGCAATAATTACATCGAGAGTGTTAGACGTGAACCTACGGAAACTAATAGGGAGCTTTATATATAACCACTATCCTGAAAGGAAAGCATATAAGACTGTGGTGAATTGAACTATGTTATTACACTAGTCTACAAGTAACAGTGCTCAAACATTACACCGGACAGGACGACGTTAGTGTAGTTATATATAATTGTGATATGTATAGTACATTGTTTTTTTAAACAGTGCGCATAACCTCATTGTGTATAGTTATAATTGAATTGCAAATGTTCAATTAAATATATGACATTATTTATGTTAGTTCATAGGTATAAGTCACCAATATTTACGTAAAACCTCATTTAGATAACACCTACGTTAGAAATGCAATTATTAGACATTACTTTATCACATCACCATGTAAACATAATCATTTATATATTAATTTGCTTAAAATATCATTTCTAAACTAACCCAATCATTGCAAATTTATATCATTTCATTTACCAATAATACTATAAGGTAACTAACCCACTTTGCTTAAATGCAGTTAATTAATTAGGTTATTTCCCTTAGGTTAATTTAGCACAGCATACGAAATTACTACAACTTAGTTAGAGTAGTTAGTTTCATATGATCGGTAACAAACCATCATCATAAACGTGAATAATATTTTGTATAGATATGACGCGTGCAGAGACATAGCACAGTCATGTGGCGTGACAACTTGTGCGATTCAGCCTATTGTTTATTGTATGTATGTAATGTTCATTTATGTATTATTATGAACTATATTTTAAAGACGAATGAATGTTTTAACATAAGTATGGTATGAAAGTATGGAACGAAAGAAGATGTTTAATAGGAGAGGAGTGAATGAAGACAAAGTAAACATTGAAAGAGAGAGAGAGAGAGAGAGAGAGAGAGAGAGAGAGAGAGAGAGAGAGAGAGAGAGAGAGAGAGAGAGAGAGAGAGAGAGAGAGAGATGTAGCGGAAATTTTTTTCACCGCGCAAGTCGTCTTATTATGACTTGTCTGTGTCGGTCTGTGTAACCGATGTGTTGTTCAGTTTTAAGTGTGTAACTGCTATACTTTAGAAATAGTAGTAGTAAATAGAGAAAGTACTTTGAGCATCTTAAAACGAAATTGTGGTCATAAATAAAAGTAACCGACATTTGTAGCCGATTTATGGCGCTCGAAGTAATACATACATGTAGAATAGAAACGCATACACATGTTAGCAAGTTAATGACATTGTAGTTTATTGAATAACACTCAAACAAACAGGAAAACAAACACATAAAAGTTGCAGTCACTATTTATTTCAAAGAACGGTAACTCGAAACAGGGGACACAATAATTTCTTTAAAACCCTGAAGGTAACATTGAAAATATTTCTTCACAAACGGAAGTTTAAAGGTGAAGAGTAGAACATAGAGCATACGAGTTGGTACTGATATTATAGGGGAACATGAACATTTTTGCTCATGTGTTGTTCTCGTAACAGAGACAACTTGTAGCGGGTTGTCATTTTGGGCAATTTGAGGACAGGTCGAGACATAAATCAACGGGCAGAAGTCAAAGGACATAGGGTCAAACGACGGAAGCCAGGACATAAGTCGTAAGACAACTGTTCCGGATCAATACAATTCCCAAGAATATAATAGACGTATAGCCAACTATATTGATGTGATGCACTACTCAATTAGCCGAGTGAATCAATATAACAGTGTGAAAAGGAAGAGAAGAGAATTTGTTCTATCCCCAGAAGAGATACGGAAACTGATGAGATCTTTGACAAAATTGGACAGCCAATTTTTCAGTGACCAATAAGTGTTACATACAGGAGTTAAACGGTTGTAACACTACACATAGAGGAGAGGAGCGTGTCAAAGATCTACACAGGAGCTTAGAGAGTTAAGACGGAGCTATGCAGAGGACACCAGACAGGAGAGACACAGGCACTATATTTAGCTTGACAACAGGACACACTCGTGTCAACTAAGAGGTCATTGAGTGCTTATGAGCGAGGGTTTCTGAGGAGAATGCAAAGAATAGCATGGACAGAAAGAAAAACGAATGACCAAGTACTACAGGAGACAAATGAAAATCGTAAATTGATTAGAGAAATTAGACGTACACAGTCAAAACATTTTGGAAATGTTATGAGAAGAAATAAATTGGAGAACTTGGTGATAACTGGCAAGATTGAAGGGAACAGACCAAGGGGAAGACCGAGAAGTAAATACCTGGATGGCTTGACCGCATGGCATGGTCGAGACAGAAACACTGAGCTGATCCTCGACTCTGGTGATCGAGTGAAATGGCGAGTCATGACCGCTCACGCTTTCCGGCACGGTACATGATTGATTGAATTCACACGGAAAATTCAGTCCAGCACTACTAGAAGGTGTGTGCTGGACTACGCGTGAGTTCAAAATGAGCGACTGAACAAAAACAACACACACAAAAAGTAGCTTATATTTATTGTTATCATCTACAATACCGCATGCATAGAAATAACGTGAACAATTGCAGAATGCCATCTCAATATTGCATTAGAGGGACACAAATACAATATGTGTATTATGTCCTCTTCAGTAGTGTAAGTGGGGCTCCATCACGCGAATTTGTGGAGGTGGAGGTGGAGTTTTATAGATACCTCCACAAAGGGTGATAACTCTTTTTTCCCCAAAAAGTAGGCGTGGTCAAGTGACTCATCAGAGGTGACGTGGTCAAGTGACTCATCAGAGGTGACGTGGTCTAGTGACTCATCAGAGTGGGCGTGGTCAAATAATTATAGGTACGACATAAAAAATACGACATCAAACATTAAAAATAAAAAAACAAACGATTCAAAAGAAGGTATATAATAATGTTAATAAAATATATATATATAGAAGAAAAAGAAAAAAAAAGACATAGTAAGTGACCGCTTATAGTTAAGGGTGTGTGATGACGTGGTCAAGTGGTGGTCAAGAGGTGGTCAAGTGGTGGTCATGTGGTGGAGTAACCACTTAAATTAAAGGGGAAAGTACGTGTAGTGATGTGGTGGTGGTTAAAGTGTGCGATCACGTGGTCAAGTAATGGTCAAGTAGTGGTCAAGTGGTGGTCAAGTGACGTAATTTTAGTGGAAAGTAGTTGTAATGATATGGTGATGATTAAAGGGTGGTAAATTAGTGGTCAAGCAGTGGTCAAGCAGTGGTCAAGTGGTGGTCAAGTGAGGAAAATTTTAGTGGAAAGTAGTTGTAATGATATGGTGATGATTAAAGGGTGGTAAATTAGTGGTCAAGCAGTGGTCAAGCAGTGGTCAAGTGGTGGTCAAGTGAGGAAAATTTTAGTGGAAAGTAGTTGTAATGATATGGTGATGATTAAAGGGTGGTAAATTAGTGGTCAAGAGGTGGTCAAGCAGTGGTCAAGTAGTGGTCAAGTGGTCAAGTGACCTCTTAATTTGTCAGGGAAAGTGAGTGTAGTAAGTTGGTGATGATCGTGAGGTGGTCAAGTAGTGGTCAAGGGGTGGTCAAGGGGTGGTCAAGTGGTCAAGGGGTGGTCGAGTGACCACTTAAATTGTAGAGGAAGGTATGTGTAGTTACATGGCGGTGGATAAAGTGTCAATGATGTGGTCAAGCGGTGGTCAAGAGGCGGTCAAGTACCGATCAAGTGGTCAAGTGACCCCTTTAATTGTAGAGGAGAGTAGGTATAGTGAAACGGTAGTGGTTAAAGTGCTCGATGACATGGTCAAGTAGTTGTCAAGCAGTGGTCAAGTGGTCAAGGGGTGGTCAAGTGACCACTTAAAATATAGAGGAGAATATGTGTAATGAAATGGTAGTGACAGGGTGACGATAAAGAGGTGGTCAAATAGTGGTCAAGTGATCGAGTGACCACTTACATTGTAGAGGAAAGTAGTGTAGTGAAACCAGGATGGGTAAAGGGAAGAGAAAGCAGTAGTAAGCTTATTAATATTAATATTATAATATTAATTGTAGTGACACCAATAGTAATTGTAGCAGTAGTAGTAGCAATACCAACAATAGTAATAATTATCATCATCATTACGTGTCTTACCAACGGACGTATCACCCACACATTGCAATCTCCAACACCATTGAACAATTCCGGGGTTGACTCACACTACAGAAATCCCCAATTAACGGCATTACCTTCATGTAATGGTGGTACTCATAGTACCAATAGCACCAGTAGTAATAGTCACCAACAGCAGCAAGAGACTTATCGCCTGACATTGGTCAGTATGACACTCCATAAACTATGATCTCCAACACCATGGATACAAATAGTAATAATATTGGTAGTAGTAGTAGTAGTAGTAGTAGTAGTAGTAGTAGTAGTAGTAGTAGTAGTAGTAGTAGTAGTAGTAGTAGTAGTAGTAGTAGTAGTAGTAGTAGTAGTAGTAGTAGTAGTAGTAGTAGTAGTAGTAGTAGTAGTAGTAGTAGTAGTAGTAGTAGTAGTAGTAGCGGCGGTGGTGGTGATGGTGGTGGTGGTGGTAATAATAGGAGTAGTAGAATAGCGAGGGTGCTTGTTGTTTCACTAAGTATTTGTATATCGTATGTAGTATAAAACTAGTTTGTGTTGTATGCCATGTAAGGTGTTACTGAAATATCTGTATTTTGTAGTTCTAAGAGGTGATGATAGTGTCTCCAGTGCTGCGAAAAAGGCTCATTGTGAGATATCGATCATTTCTCAAAGCGACAGCATCCGGGGTGCATGCCCATTACGAGCAAACAACGATAAGGCAACGACAAGGCAAAATGGCGTCGAATATAGCGTAAAGTACACTACTTATGAGGTCATCGGTTGTCCGTTCCATCACGGTCGACAAATAGGCGCTCACTAACTTCATAATATGCTCACTCAAATAAACATATAGGATAATAAGGCACCGACCCAAACAAGGAAAACGGACAAAAACAACGGGGAAAAAATGACATAAGCGTCAAAATATAACACATACAAAGACAGATACAACAGTGACTAAAAAAATAATAAAAATGACACGACAAAATAACACACACACACACACACACACACACACACACACACACACACACACACACACACACACACACACACACACACACACACACACACACACACACAATGAAAACTGAAACAACCAATGAAAAATCGCTGACACGAACACTAGAAGCTGACACAAACACTAAACAAGGTACCTAAAGAAAAGCTAAACTTTGTTAACCAAAATGTGAAAGTAGGAAAATGTGATACCCAAATGTAAAACAAATACAGGAATAGCTCGTCCCAACTTATAAAAAGTAGGAAAATATGTCAACCAAATGGGGAAAAGTTAGGCCAAATACAAAAATATCTAACTCAAACTAATGAAAAGTAGGGAAACTTTGTTAACCAAAGGAGGGGAAAAACCTAGGTCAAGTAGGAAAATCTGTTACCCAAATGTGAAAAATGTCGGCCAATACAGAAATAGCTCGTCCACACGTATGCAAACTAGGAAAATTTGTTAGTCGAACAGGATAAAATATTGCCCAAGTAGGGAAATTTGAGAGCCAAATGTGAAAAAATATAAGCCAAAGAGAGGAATATCTCGTTCCAACTTATAAAAAGAAGGAAAATTCTCAACCAAATGAGAAAAATTTAGACCAAGTATAGTAACATCTCAACCTAACTTATGAAAAGTAGGAAACTTTGTTAGCCAAAGCGAAAAAAACCTAGGTCAAAAAGGAAAATCTGTTAGCCAAATGTAAAAAATGTCGGCCAAATACAGAAATACCTCGTCCGCACTTAATAAAATTAGGAAAAAATTGTTAGCCAAATAGTAAAAATATTAACCAAGTAAGAAAATGTGATAACCAAAGGTGAAAAAATATCAGCCAAAGAGAGAAATATCTCGTTCCAACTTATAAAAAGAAGGAAAATTCTCAACCAAATGAGAAAAAGTTAGACCAAATATAGTAACATCTCAACCAAACTTATGAAAACTAGGAAACTTTGTTAGCCAAAGCGAAAAAACCTAGGTCAAGTAGGAAAATCTGTTAGCCAAATGGAAAAAAATGTCAGCCAAATACAGAAATACCTCGTCCGCACTTATTAAAATTAGGAAAATTTGTTAGCCAAATAGTAAAAATATTGTCCAAGTAGGAAAATTTGATAGCCAATTGTGAAAAATATCACCCAAAGAGAGGAATATCTAGGCCAGAATTATTAAAAAGTAGGAGAACTATTTGCCAAATGGGAAAAAGTTAGGCCAAATACAGAAATATCTCAACCAAACATATAAAAAAATAGGAAAATTGATAACCAAACGGGAAATATATTGACCAACTAGGGAAATGTGTTACTCAAAGAGGAAAAATAATGACCAAGTAACGAAATACATTGCTCAAACTTATGAAAACTAGGAAACTTTGTTAGCCAAATGGAAGAAACCTAGGTCAAGTAGGAAAATCTGTTAGCCAAATGTGAAAAATGTCGGCCAAATGCAGAAATAGTTCGGCCACACGTATGCAAACAAGGAAAGGTTTGTTAGCCAAATAGTAAAAATATTGCCCAAGTAGGAAAATTTGATAGCCAAATGTAAAAAAATATCACCCAAAGAGAGGAATATCTCGGCCAGACTTATAAAAAGTTGGAAAATTTGTCAACCAAATGGGGTAAAGTTAGACCAAATACAGAAATATCTCAACCAAACATATAAAAAATAGGAAAATTGATAACCAAACGGGAAATATATTGACCAACTAGGGACATGTGTTACTCAAAGAGGAAAAATAATGACCAAGTAATGAAATACATCGCTCAAACTTATGAAAACTAGGAAACTTTGTTAGCCAAAGTGAAAAAAAAACCTTGTTCAAGTAGGAAAATCTGTTAGCCATATGTGAAAAATGTCGGACAAATGCAGAAATAGTTCGGTCACACATATGCAAACTAGGAAAAGTTGTTAGCCAGATAGGAAAAGTATTGGCCAAGTAGGAAAATTTGAAAGCCAAATGTGAAGAAATATCACCCAAAGAGAGAAATATCTCGTCCAGACTTATAAAAAGTTGGAAAATTTGTCAACCAAATGGGGTAAAGTTAGACCAAATACAGAAATATCTCAACCAAACATATAAAAAATAGGAAAATTGATAACTAAACGGGAAATATATTGACCAACTAGGGAAATGTGTTACTCAAAGAGGAAAAATAATGACCAAGTAACGAAATACATCGCTCAAACTTATGAAAACTAGGAAACTTTGTTAGCCAAAGGAAAAAAAAAACCTTGTTCAAGTAGGAAAATCTGTTAGCCAAATGTGAAAAATGTCAGACAAACGCAGAAACAGTTCGGTCACACGTATGCAAACTAGGAAAAGTTGTTAGCCAGATAGGAAAAGTATTGGCCAAGTAAGAAAATTTGATAGCCAAATGTGAAAAAAATATCAGCCAAAGAGAGAAATATCTCATCCAAACTTATAAAAAGAAGGAAAATTCTCAACCAAATGAGAAAAAGTTAGACCAAATATAGTAACATCTCAACCAAACTTATGAAAAATAAGAAACTTTGTTAGCCAAAGAGAAAAAACCTTGGTCAAGTAGGAAACTCTGTTACCCAAATGTGAAAAATGTCCACCAAGTACAGAAATAACTTGTCCACACTTATGAAAACTACGAAAATTTTGTTACCCAAAGATGAAAAATATTGCCCAAGTAGGAAAATTTGAAAGCCAAATGTGAAAAAATATCACCCAAAGAGAGAAATATCTCGTCCAGACTTATAAAAAGTTGGAAAATTTGTCAACCAAATGGGGGTAAAGTTAGACCAAATACAGAAACATCTTAACCACATTTATAAAAAACGAGGGGAAAATGTCGACCAAATACAGAAATAACTCAACCCAATTTATAAATACGGCAACCAAACTTATGAAACGTAGGAAAATGTGTTAACCAAAAGGGGAAAATATGGTACACGTAACGAAATATCTCATCCAAACTTATAAAAAGTAGGAAAATATGTCAACCAAACGCGAACAATGTCGGCCAAATACAGAAATTTCTCAACCAAACTCATGAAAAGTAGTAACAACTTGTTACCCAAATAGGAAAAATATTGGTCAAGTAAAGAAATAGCGTGGTCAAACCTATAAAAACGTACCAACATTTGTTAACACAACTTGGCCACTTGTTCTTACAAACTTGCTCGCTGGCTCAAACAATTTGTCCACTTGCTATTAAAATCGGTCGACCTATCCTATCAACTCACACACTTACCATAACAACTGTCCCTTTTCCCCAACAACGTGTCCACCGACTCTCTCATATTATCGACTCGCCCTATCAACTTACCCACTGACTCTAACAACTTCCCCACATGGGCTCACAAAATTTTCACTTGTTATTACAACTTGGCGACAGCCTCGCCCAAATTACCACTTACTCTTACAAACTGTCCCAACTGCGCGCACAAAGGTGTCCACTTGTGATTTCACGGCCTCCTCACCACATAGATAAGTAGCCCTTATAAAATACAAATGTATCCCGCAAGTCATACAGAAGTGTCCCCCATATTGTCATTAAAAAAAAAAATATTTGTGTGTGTAGGTAAGTTCATGTCTTTGACAGTTCATATTTTGTAAATTCATTTCTTCAGCATAAGATTTGTGTAAGTTCACGCCCTCATCATAAATTTTGTTGTGTAAGTTCATGTCTTCGACAGTTCATGTTTTGCTAAGGCCTAGTTTTAGTGAAAATGCAGAAGTCTATTGGCTAGAATTTCAACCTGGGTGGTCAATTATTAACACTGCCTGTGGACAGCTATTCTTACCCATGCACTAAAGTTGAGAAAATGAACTTCCGTTGAATGGAAGCTACCGCAGACTTGAATTATTAAACCCCTCTGGAAGAAGTAGCGGCAGCTTAACCAGGAAAAGATTGAATTAGTTATCCCCCCTTAGTCTGGGAATTATGAAAATATATGCTTCCACAAGCGATATTACTCATGACGTCATTTAAACAAAAATATAAAGGATAACAATTGTGGCGCTGTTATAAGTCTGGACGAGATATTTCTCTCTTTGGGTGATATTTTTTCACATTTGGCTTTCAAATTTTCCTACTTGGGCAATATTTTTCATCTTTGGGTAACAAAATTTTCGTAGTTTTCATAAGTGTGGACAAGTTATTTCTGTACTTGGTGGACATTTTTCACATTTGGGTAACAGAGTTTCCTACTTGACCAAGGTTTTTTTCTCTTTGGCTAACAAAGTTTCTTATTTTTCATAAGTTTGGTTGAGATGTTACTATATTTGGTCTAACTTTTTCTCATTTGGTTGAGAATTTTCCTTCTTTTTATAAGTTTGGATGAGATATTTCTCTCTTTGGCTGATATTTTTTTCACATTTGGCTATCAAATTTTCTTACTTGGCCAATACTTTTCCTATCTGGCTAACAACTTTTCCTAGTTTGCATACGTGTGACCGAACTGTTTCTGCGTTTGTCTGACATTTTTCACATTTGGCTAACAGATTTTCCTACTTGAACAAGGTTTTTTTTTTCCTTTGGCTAACAAAGTTTCCTAGTTTTCATAAGTTTGAGCGATGTATTTCGTTACTTGGTCATTATTTTTCCTCTTTGAGTAACACATTTCCCTAGTTGGTCAATATATTTCCCGTTTAGTTATCAATTTTCCTATTTTTTATATCTTTGGTTGAGATATTTCTGTATTTGGTCTAACTTTACCCCATTTGGTTGACAAATTTTCCAACTTTTTATAAGTCTGGACGAGATATTTCTCTCTTTGGGTGATATTTCTTCACATTTGGCTTTCAAATTTTCCTACTTGGCCAATACTTTTCCTATCTGGCTAACAACTTTTCCTAGTTTGCATATGTGTGACCGAACTATTTATGCATTTGTCCGACATTTTTCACATATGGCTAACAGATTTTCCTACTTGAACAAGGTTTTTTTTTCACTTTGGCTAACAAAGTTTCCTAGTTTTCATAAGTTTGAGCGATGTATTTCATTACTTGGTCATTATTTTTCCTCTTTGAGTAACACATGTCCCTAGTTGGTCAATATATTTCCCGTTTGGTTATCAATTTTCCAATTTTTTATATGTTTGGTTGAGATATTTCTGTATTTGGTCTAACTTTACCCCATTTGGTTGACAAATTTTCCAACTTTTTATAAGTCTGGACGAGATATTTCTCTCTTTGGGTGATATTTCTTCACATTTGGCTTTCAAATTTTCCTACTTGGCCAATACTTTTCCTATCTGGCTAACAACTTTTCCTAGTTTGCATATGTGTGACCGAACTATTTCTGCATTTGTCCGACATTTTTCACATATGGCTAACAGATTTTCCTACTTGAACAAGGTTTTTTTTTCACTTTGGCTAACAAAGTTTCCTAGTTTTCATAAGTTTGAGCGATGTATTTCATTACTTGGTCATTATTTTTCCTCTTTGAGTAACACATGTCCCTAGTTGGTCAATATATTTCCCGTTTGGTTATCAATTTTCCTAATTTTTTATATGTTTGGTTGAGATATTTCTGTATTTGGTCTAACTTTACCCCATTTGGTTGACAAATTTTCCAACTTTTTATAAGTCTGGCCGAGATATTCCTCTCTTTGGGTGATATTTTTTTACATTTGGCTATCAAATTTTCCTACTTGGGCAATATTTTTACTATTTGGCTAACAAACCTTTCCTTGTTTGCATACGTGTGGCCGAACTATTTCTGCATTTGGCCGACATTTTTCACATTTGGCTAACAGATTTTCCTACTTGACCTAGGTTTCTTCCATTTGGCTAACAAAGTTTCCTAGTTTTCATAAGGTTGAGCAATGTATTTCGTTACTTGGTCATTATTTTTCCTCTTTGAGTAACACATTTCCCTAGTTGGTCAATATATTTCCCGTTTGGTTATCAATTTTCCTATTTTTTTATATGTTTGGTTGAGATATTTCTGTATTTGGCCTAACTTTTTCCCATTTGGCAAATAGTTCTCCTACTTTTTAATAATTCTGGCCTAGATATTCCTCTCTTTGGGTGATATTTTTCACAATTGGCTATCAAATTTTCCTACTTGGACAATATTTTTACTATTTGGCTAACAAATTTTCCTAATTTTAATAAGTGCGGACGAGGTATTTCTGTATTTGGCTGACATTTTTTTCCATTTGGCTAACAGATTTTCCTACTTGACCTAGGTTTTTTCGCTTTGGCTAACAAAGTTTCCTAGTTTTCATAAGTTTGGTTGAGATGTTACTATATTTGGTCTAACTTTTTCTCATTTGGTTGAGAATTTTCCTTCTTTTTATAAGTTGGAACGAGATATTTCTCTCTTTGGCTGATATTTTTTCACCTTTGGTTATCACATTTTCTTACTTGGTTAATATTTTTACTATTTGGCTAACAATTTTTTCCTAATTTTATTAAGTGCGGACGAGGTATTTCTGTATTTGGCCGACATTTTTTACATTTGGCTAACAGATTTTCCTTTTTGACCTAGGTTTTTTTCGCTTTGGCTAACAAAGTTTCCTACTTTTCATAAGTTAGGTTGAGATGTTACTATACTTGGTCTAAATTTTTCTCATTTGGTTGAGAATTTTCCTTCTTTTTATAAGTTGGAACGAGATATTCCTCTCTTTGGCTTATATTTTTTCACATTTGGCTCTCAAATTTCCCTACTTGGGCAATATTTTATCCTGTTCGACTAACAAATTTTCCTAGTTTGCATACGTGTGGACGAGCTATTTCTGTATTGGCCGACATTTTTCACATTTGGGTAACAGATTTTCCTACTTGACCTAGGTTTTTCCCCTCCTTTGGTTAACAAAGTTTCCCTACTTTTCATTAGTTTGAGTTAGATATTTTTGTATTTGGCCTAACTTTTCCCCATTTGGTTGACATATTTTCCTACTTTTTATAAGTTGGGACGAGCTATTCCTGTATTTGTTTTACATTTGGGTATCACATTTTCCTACTTTCACATTTTGGTTAACAAAGTTTAGCTTTTCTTTAGGTACCTTGTTTAGTGTTTGTGTCAGCTTCTAGTGTTCGTGTCAGCGATTTTTCATTGGTTGTTTCAGTTTTCATTGTGTGTGTGTGTGTGTGTGTGTGTGTGTGTGTGTGTGTGTGTGTGTGTGTGTGTGTGTGTGTGTGTGTGTGTGTGTGTTATTTTGTCGTGTCATTTTTATTATTTTTTTTAGTCACTGTTGTATCTGTCTTTGTATGTGTTATATTTTGACGCTTATGTCATTTTTTCCCCGTTGTTTTTGTCCGCTTTCCTTGTTTGGGTCGGTGCCTTATTATCCTATATGTTTATTTGAGTGAGCATATTATGAAGTTAGTGAGCGCCTATTTGTCGACCGTGATGGAACGGACAACCGATGACCTCATAAGTAGTGTACTTTACGCTATATTCGACGCCATTTTGCCTTGTCGTTGCCTTATCGTTGTTTGCTCGTAATGGGCATGCACCCCGGATGCTGTCGCTTTGAGAAATGATCGATATCTCACAATGAGCCTTTTTCGCAGCACTGGAGACACTATCATCACCTCTTAGAACTACAAAATACAGATATTTCAGTAACACCTTACATGGCATACAACACAAACTAGTTTTATACTACATACGATATACAAATACTTAGTGAAACAACAAGCACCCTCGCTATTCTACTACACCACCATCACCACCACCGCCGCTACTACTACTACTACTACTACTACTACTACTACTACTACTACTACAACTACTACTACTACTACTACTACTACTACTACTACTACTACTACTACTACTACTACTACTACTACTACTACTACTACTACTACTACTACTACTACTACTACTACTACTACTACTACCAATATTATTACTATTTGTATCCATGGTGTTGGAGATCATAGTTTATGGAGTGTCATACTGACCAATGTCAGGCGATAAGTCTCTTGCTGCTGTTGGTGACTATTACTACTGGTGCTATTGGTACTATGAGTACCACCATTACATGAAGGTAATGCCGTTAATTGGGGATTTCTGTAGTGTGAGTCAACCCCGGAATTGTTCAATGGTGTTGGAGATTGCAATGTGTGGGTGATACGTCCGTTGGTAAGACACGTAATGATGATGATAATTATTACTATTGTTGGTATTGCTACTACTACTGCTACAATTACTATTGGTGTCACTACAATTAATATTATAATATTAATATTAATAAGCTTACTACTGCTTTCTCTTCCCTTTACCCATCCTGGTTTCACTACACTACTTTCCTCTACAATGTAAGTGGTCACTCGATCACTTGACCACTATTTGACCACCTCTTTATCGTCACCCTGTCACTACCATTTCATTACACATATTCTCCTCTATATTTTAAGTGGTCACTTGACCACCCCTTGACCACTTGACCACTGCTTGACAACTACTTGACCATGTCATCGAGCACTTTAACCACTACCGTTTCACTATACCTACTCTCCTCTACAATTAAAGGGGTCACTTGACCACTTGATCGGTACTTGACCGCCTCTTGACCACCGCTTGACCACATCATTGACACTTTATCCACCACCATGTAACTACACATACCTTCCTCTACAATTTAAGTGGTCACTCGACCACCCCTTGACCACTTGACCACCCCTTGACCACCCCTTGACCACTACTTGACCACCTCATGATCATCACCAACTTACTACACTCACTTTCCCTGACAAATTAATGGGTCACTTGACCACTTGACCACTACTTGACCACTGCTTGACCACCTCTTGACCACTAATTTACCACCCTTTAATCATCACCATATCATTACAACTACTTTCCACTAAAATTTTCCTCACTTGACCACCACTTGACCACTGCTTGACCACTGCTTGACCACTAATTTACCACCCTTTAATCATCACCATATCATTACAACTACTTTCCACTAAAATTTTCCTCACTTGACCACTGCTTGACCACTGCTTGACCACTAATTTACCACCCTTTAATCATCACCATATCATTACAACTACTTTCCACTAAAATTTCGTCACTTGACCACTACTTGACCATTACTTGACCACGTGATCGCACACTTTAACCACCACCACATCACTACACGTACTTTCCCCTTTAATTTAAGTGGTTACTCCACCACATGACCACCACTTGACCACCTCTTGACCACCACTTGACCACGTCATCACACACCCTTAACTATAAGCGGTCACTTACTATGTCTTTTTTTTTTTTTCTTCTATATATATATTTTATTAACATTATTATATACCTTCTTTTGAATCGTTTGTTTTTTATTTTTAATGTTTGATGTCGTATTTTTTATGTCGTACCTATAATTACTTGACCACGCCCACTCTGATGAGTCACTAGACCACGCCCACTCTGATGAGTCACTAGACCACGCCACCTCTGACCACCTACTTAAAAACCTGAAGAGTTATCGCCCTTTGTGGCGCAAAAGCGATGTGCGCCACAAAACAAGGTGCTTTAGCCCCAATTACACTACTCAAGGCCCCCGGTGCAGATAACATCACAACAGAAATGATTAAAGCTTTAGAAGAATTTGGATTAGAGCAAGTCACCAGACTGCTGAACACATTATATGATACTGGAGATATACCTCCTGATTTATGTAACTCTATATTTATTGCAATCCCAAAGAAATCAGGAACCTTGGAATGTGATCAACACAGAACAATTAGTATAATGAGTCACATCACAAAGATTTTGCTAAGAATTATCATGCAAAGAATGAGGAAGAAGATACAACCTGAAATAGGGGAAGAACAATGCGGGTTTGTAGAAGGAAAGGGAACAGTAAATGCTGTGTATATGCTGCGAACAGTTATTGAACGTGCTATAGAAGTAAACAAGGATATACATCTTTGCTTTATCGACTATACAAAGGCTTTTGATAGCGTTAGACATGTCAGCATGGTGGATATGCTAGCAGATCTACAAATTGATGGGAAAGACATTAGACTTATAAAAAACATATATTGGAAACAACAAGCTGCAATAAGGATTGATAATGAAGTGGGATATTATCAGCCAATTAAGAGAGGTGTTAGGCAGGGATGTGTAATGTCTCCAGATCTTTTTTCCCTGTACAGTGAAAATATTTTCAGAAATGTAAAGGATATAAATGGAATCAGCATTGGAGGACGAAACATCAATAACATTAGATATGCAGATGATACAGTATTAATTGCAGACAATCCGCAGGACCTGCAACAATTAGTAGATGCGGTTGTTGTACACAGTGAGCAGCTGGGGTTAGAATTAAATTGTAAAAAGACTCAGGTTATGGTCGTCAGTAGGAAGGAAGAAGTGCCTCAAAGTAATATACAAGTAAATGGAAATATTCTTCAACAAGTGAATCGGTACAATTATCTTGGAACAGTTATAACATCTGATGGGAGATGCCTTGAAGAGATTAGAACAAGAATCGCCATGGCGAAAGTAGCCTTTAGCAAGATGAAAAACATTCTGACCAATAAAAAGATGTCAATTGAAACGAGAAAAAGAGTGTTGAGGGGATACATAGAGCCTGTTCTTTTGTATGGATGTGAAACTTGGACAATGAACAGTCAAGCTGAAAAGCATCTGATGGCTGCAGAAATGTGGTTTCTGAGGAGAATGCAAAGAATACCATGGACAGACAGAAAAACCAATGACCAAGTACTACAGGAGACAAATGAACAACGTAAACTGATTAGAGAAATTAGACGTAGACAGTCAAAATTTTTTGGACATGTTATGAGAAGAAATGGATTGGAGAACTTAGTGACAACTGGCAAGATTGAAGGGAACAGACCAAGAGGAAGACCGAGAGGAAAATACCTGGATGGCTTGGCCACATGGCATGGACGAGACAGGAACACTGAGTTGATCCACGACACTGGTGATCGAGTGAAATGGCGAGTCATGACCGCCCACGCTTTCCGGCATGGCACATGATTGATTGATTGATTGTTCATTGTCTGCAATCAAGATTGTATCATCTGCATATCTAATGTTATTGATGTATCGTCCCCCAATGTTGATTCCTTCCATATCTTCTATATTTCTGAATATATTTTCACTGTACAGGGAAAAAAGATCTGGAGACATTACACATCCCTGTCTCACACCTCTTTTAATAGGCTGATATTGACCTACATCGTTATCAATTCTGATGGCAGCTTGTTGTTTCCAATATATGTTTTTTACAAGTCTAAGGTCTTTTCCATCAATTTGTAGATCTTCAAGCATTCTTATCATGTCGACATGTCTCACTTTATCGAAATCCTTTGTGTAGTCAATAAAGCAAAGATATAGATCTTTGTTTACTTCTATAGAACGCTCAATTACTGTTTTTAGTATATACACAGCATTTACTGTGTCCTTGTCTTCTCTGAACCCACATTGATCTTTTCCTATTTCGGGTTGTATTTTCTTCCTAACTCTTCGCATGATAATTCTCAGCAAAATCTTCGTGATGTGGCTCATTATACTGATTGTTCGATGTTGATCACACTCCAAGCCTCCTGATTTCTTCGGGATTGCAATAAATATAAAATTACATATTTCAGGAGGTATATCTCCAGAATCATACATTGCGTTCATCAGTCTGGGAACTTGGTCTATTCCATATTCTTCTAAGGCGTTGATCATTTCTATTGTGATGTTATCTGTACCCGGGGTCTTGCCAGTTTTCATACGGTTAAGTGCATTCTGAACTTCCATCTTCAAAATTGATGGTCCTTCATTATTATTCCGAAGATCATATTGTTCTTCTCTTGTATCATCATAAAGGTCTTTCACATAATCTAACCATGCATGTAAAATCTGATCTTTTTCTATTATTATTTTGCCATCTTTGGTTTTTAGGCAACCCGTTGATGTGTGTGTTCTTTTGTTAGTGATGTCATTAATTCTTTTGTGCATTAATTTGGTATTCCGGGTGTTGTGTTGGTTTTCAATTTCCTTGCAATTTTCCTCAAGCCATGTTTCTTTTGCCTCTTTGCATAGCTTCCTAATTTTCCTGTGAATCTCTTCATATTTTTCCTTGTTATTTTTGTTATTTCTTCTTACTTCCATGAGTTTTAAGATGTCTTCCGTCATCCATTTCTTGCGTCCTATTATCTTTATTTTTGGGATGGTTGTTTCTGCAGCTTGGTTGACTGATTTCTTTAATATTTCCCATTGGTCACTGACGTCTTGAAATAATATTTCCATATCGGACAATGCATCGAATCTGTTCTTTACCTCTATGTTGAATTTATCTTTTATTTCCTCACTCTTCAGTGCTTGTAGATCAAATTTTGTGTTTCTTGGTGAATATTTGACTTTCTTTAATTTTATATGTAAATTGCTTAAGATTAATCTATGGTCGCTGTAGCAGTCTGCACTTGGTATAGTTTTTGCGACTTTTAAGGCATTTCGAAATCTTCTGTTGATGAGGATATAATCAGTCTGATTTCTGATCTTATGATCAGGACTCCTCCATGTCCATAATTTTCTTTGGTGCTGTTGAAATCAGGTGTTTCCAATAATCAAATCTTACTCTTTTGCCCACTGTACTAGTCTGCAACCTCTTTCATTCTGTTCCCCTAGTCCATACTTGCCTACTATGCATCCATCCTGTTGATTTCCAACTTTGGCATTCAAGTCACCCATTATGATGGTTACTTCAGAATTCTTGCATTTCTTGAAGGCTTTCTCTAAATCACTATAAAATGCATCAATGCTGTCATCACTACTGTCTGCTGTTGGTGCATAAACTTATATGACATTGACATCAAAAGGTCTTCCACTCAACTTCACCAGTAGCACTCTGTCTGATGCAGTCCAATATCCTTTCATCGATTGTGCTCTCTCTCTGTATCCATTATAATTGCTACTCCTCGCTGTTGTTTCTCTCTACCAGAATAGATTATTCTATATTCCTATAATGCCCATTCCTGTCCATCTAGTCTCACATACACCTAACAGGTTAATATTTAATCTTCTCATTTCATTCTTAATGTTATCACATTTTCCATCCCCACTCATAGTTCTTACATTCCAAGTTCTTACTTTCAATGTTGATATTCTTTTGCACACTGTTACACTTACACACTGTTAATAGTGAAAACTAATCCACACGCAAAAATTCAGTCCAGCACTATTAGAAGTATGAGTTTGTGTCAGGTGGAATGTTGTACCCAACTCTAGCATGAGCTTGTGTCAGGTGGAATGTTGTACCCAACTCTAGCATGCACTTGTGTCAGGTGGAATAGTTCTGTTTTGGTCTGGAGTCTTCTAGATTCTGACAGTGGTTGGATGTTGGAGTGCGGTTGGTGTTGAAATTCTTCTCCCGACCCAGTACCACAGCACTATTTCCACGGGACTGTGCTGCGGATAGCTTCTATACTTCTCTAAGCGGGGTTTGCAAGACCGGTACTGAAACTTCACATCTGCGGGGAGAGGGAAATTAAGATAACCAGGTCATCAGATATTAATGACCTGATTTCATCAGAAATTAAGATAATCAGCACATCAGGTACAGACTGGTTGGGATTAGGTCCTAGTTGTGTTGAATTGGGTTGAGTTGTATTGAGTAGTATTGAGTTGAGTTGGGTAGTGTTGAGTTGAGTTGGGTATTGTTGAATTGAATTGTCTTGTGTTGAGTAGTGTTGAGTTGAGTTAAGTAGTGTTGGGGTGAGTTGAGATAAGTTGAGTTGAGGTGAGTTGAGTAGTGATGAGTTGAGTAGTGTTGAGTTGAGTTGAGTAGTCTGGAATCGAGTTGAATTGTGTTGAGTTGAATTATGTTGAGTTGAGTAGTCTTAAGTTGTGTTGTGTTGAGTTTAGAAGAGTAGTTTTGAGTAGTGTATAGTTGAGTTGAGTTGATTAGTGTTGAGTTGTGTTGAGATGACTAGTGTTGAGTAGTGTTGAGTTGAGTAGTGTTGAGTTGAGTAGCGTTGAGTTGAGTAGTGTTGAGAAATGTTGAGTCGAGAAGTTTTGAATATTGTCGAGAAGCGTGAGTTGAGTAGTGTTTAGTTGTGTTGAGTTGTGTTGAGTTGAGCAGTGTTGAGTACTGTTGAGCTGAGTTGGATTGAGTTGAGTTGTGTTGAAATATGTTGTGATGAGTAGACCCACGAACCGACATCACAGTTCTCGGAACATTCCCATATATGATCCGTCCTCATCTGCAACAGCCTGCGATGAGTCCCAATACTAATGTTGCCAGTAACAGTCTGGCCTCTCCTTGGCGCCCTGCAGCACCATTCTCCAAGCTGTGGAGATCTCATCGTTCTTGAGCACTAAACACACGATTCAAATAACCACATCCGCCTTATCACGCACCAATATTCCACAAGATGGTGCAGACCCAGTCAATATATTCGCTTTCTCGTTTCCCGCGGCGCCAGCATGTCCTGAGGGGAAAAAAAATAGCCAACAGATGCTCTCAACTTTTGTTGCATTGACGCCGGCCACTCTGCCCGAAGCATGCCTGTCTTCACCGTTCTCATCTTACTCTGTGAATCAGTTTTTGTTTTGTTTTGTTTTGTGTTTTTTCGCCTATCCTTTACAGGACATCGCTGTCAACACCAGCAGTTTACCGCTGTCGTTGATTTCTTGGCAAGGTTACGCTCAGTAGTTTGCCATTGCTTGCTGAGCGGCCGGCTCACTTATCCCGTAAGTTACCAACGCGGCTAGAACCGCTTCCAATTCTCGCGCGCTGCGTTACCCTATGTGAATAAACGGGATTAAGGAGAAAGTTGTTTAACCCCTCGCCCTTGGAGACCGGCGTGAATCAGTTACAGTCACTAAATTCCTGTCCTGACCTTTCTCATCATACTTTGTGAGTCCGTTACAATCACTTTATGCCAATCTTCACCTTTCTCATCCTACTTTGTGAGTCCGTTACAGTCGCGACATTCCTGTCCTCACCTTTCTCATCCTACTTTGTGAGTCCGTTACAATCACTACATGCCAATCTTCACCTTTCTCATACTACTTTGTGAGTCCGTTACAGTCGCGACATTCCTGTCCTCACCTTTCTCATCATACTTTGTGAGTCCGTTACAATCACTTTATGCCAATCTTCACCTTTCTCATCCTACTTTGTGAGTCCGTTACAGTCGCGACATTCCTGTCCTCACCTTTCTCATCCTACTTTGTGAGTCCGTTACAATCACTACATGCCAATCTTCACCTTTCTCATACTACTTTGTGAGTCCGTTACAACCACGACATGTCTGTGGCCGTTTGAAGTCTGCCACTCTGCCCAGCTGGAATAAAACAAAAACAATTAAAAAAAATACGCCAGAGAAGCTCGACTGTTGGTAAAAAACAAACAAATACACGAGAACATTTCGACCCTAGTCCTTATCAACAAAACAACAATCTCTAAACAATGAAAGATACAAATCGATACCATGTAGGATTAGGCCAGATATGTGATGTTTAATCCCCAGGTGCTTGGTATTGCATTGTCAACAGATCAAAATAAAAACAGTTAGGTCAGTGTAACTGTTGCGAAAAATTGAGAGATAATAAATACAGACATAGTCTACATACCTTACAACGAACACAAATCCTACAAACGTAAATCATTCATTCATTCAATCAGTAGAATGCCCTTTGCAGAACCTCGCTGCCATAACAACCTTCCGGAAAACCTCTCGATCATAAGCAAGATGTTCCGCGTCTGATCCACCCATCTGGAGATCATCCGCCACATCCTGCACCTATCTTCTCTTTGGCCTTCCTCTTCCTCTCTTCCCAGGCATATATCCTTCCAATATTGTTCTCTCCAAACTTTCGTGACGTTTCAAGTGACCAAAATATTTCAATTTTCTTTGTTTTATCGTCTTTAATAGCCAACCTTCTTCAAAATTCAATTCTTTAAGCATGGATGCATTTGTTCTTTTCTTTACGCAGGATATTCTTAGAACTCGTCTATAATATTTATATTCGAAGGCATTTATGCGCTGTTCAGCTTGTTTAGTAAGTGTCCATGTCTCACAGGCGTATGTTGCAATGGGAAAGATGCATTCTCTTAAAAATATAATTTTTGTAGTTCTGTCTGTCCCACTCCTTAATTTATTCAGCTGTTTTAAAACGTAAATCACAGGGTAAAAATATCAATGATAATACACACACACACACATACAAATAAGATTCAAATAATTTATATCACGACACAACAAATCGGCGTATCGATCATAGTAATCTTTATCCGGAACAATACATGCAGATCTAAAGAAAAACATGAAATAAAGCATTTCATTAAAAATGTTAATGTAAACAGAAAAAAATTCGAAACGTTGCTGGGCCATTGCACATACTTCATTGGTAGGAAGGCGGCCCGGAAGTTCAGTTGTGAAAAGTGACTAACCAAATGATCAGAGGTAATATGTCAGAACAAAGAAACGTCCGGAGGTAATAAGACATGACATAAACACATGTCCAAAAGTATTATGACATGACATAAACAAATGACTAGAACTGTCTATACCCGCTTAGCTAACAGATAAGCCACCCGTTAATATCCGGGTACTGTCTCATACACTCCCTGGCGAAGGAGGTTAAGGATGTTGTTCGTAATCTCGTATCCTCACGTACGAAACACAGTTGCGCTAGATTCGGCAGCGCCTCGCGTCCCGTTGGTTTCTTACGGAGGTATGTGAACCGGTCGTTCAGAAAGCAATGGCAAAAATAGTGAACGTAAAACTTGCCAAGACATGAACAGCAGCTGAAAAATGCTGTAAAGGGTATGCGAAAAAAATACTGTCTCATAGTCCGCCGTATAAGGTTATGAAGAACACCATCTGAGTCATCTCTTTGAGTAACTTGACCCAAGCTTTGAGCCAGTTAACCACGAAGTTTGTGCAAGATAGTCAGATCGATACTTCGTCGACATTTTTTTTTAATTGTTTCGGTTCGCTCGCTTTGACCTCAAGCGTACTAGTGTAGCTACTTCTAGTTAAAAGTTTATTGCATATCCTTTACAGGACGTTACAGTTAACCCCAGAATTTTTTGGCTGTTTGTGATTTCTTGGCAAGTTTACGTTCAGTGGTTCGTCATTGCTTTCTGAACGACTGGCCCGCATACCATTGTATGGAAACCAACGCAAGACAGCCCTCTTCTAAATTTCCCGCAGCCGTATTTCGAACTTGGTATGCGGGACTGTGAACTGCATTCGTAACTCCACCACAGAGCCGGCTTCTTCTACTGCACTGGACTGATTTTTGCATGTAGATTAGCTTTCCCTATTACCAGAGTCCCTCGCCATCAGGAGAACCCACTCCGACTTCAGAGGAACTTGTAATTTACGTCTGCAAGTCAAGGACGAGAATAGAACATTGTAGTTCAGATAACTGGTGTAGGGGTTGAACCCGCTACCTCGACATCAGCACACCGGAAGTTTACGAGCGAGCGCCCTTATCCATTCAGCCATGTGTATTTCCTCTCGTCAACATATTCAGAGAGAGAGAGAGAGAGAGAGAGAGAGAGAGAGAGAGAGAGAGAGAGAGAGAGAGAGAGGAAACACTTGTGGGCACGTCACTAGTGCCACAGATATGGGCATCAGATATGGGCATCAGATTTGGGCATCAGATTTGGGCATCAGATAACAATGCTGATATCACAAGGTATCTTCTAGCCAAGCAGTAAATATAAACCTCTTAGTGTGATTCCACGGTTGTTTGCCTGCTAAATATTGATACAGACTTAGCTATTACAGTAGCCAGTAGTCATGTTTGCTCTGATCACAACTGGGAGGAATGAATTAGGTCTGCCCTTCCTACACGTGAAAGACACGGGCATTAGCTATAAACACTCCAATGGTCAGCATGGCCAAATGGATAAAAGTCCTTAAGCTTCCGGTGTGTTAATGCCGAGGTAACCGGTTCAACTCCTACACCGGTCATTTCGACTGAAATGATTTCTCGTCCTTGACTTGGGGACGTAAAATCACTCACCGCAGAAGTCGGAGTGAGTTTGCTTGATGGCGAGGGACTCTGGTAATAGGGAAAGCTAACTGCCATGTAGCAACTGTCAACAAGAACAGGCTAGATTAGAATTAACCAAAGAACAGTTATATTCGCCACGAAAGCGTGGTTAGAATAAGACACACGAAATGTTGAAGAGAACTCAGCGTTAGAACGCTGAAGCACAAGTAAGGCGAAAACGAAAGTACCCGAGGTTGTGGCCTCGGAAACACCACCCTCAAACTTAGTACAGTGATCTACCCAGTAGTAGCACATACTAGTAGTAGTAGCACGTGTATGGACTACGCTTGAGTTCAAGAGCGAGAAGCGCAAAAATGACATTCTCAACCTGATTTCATGTGTCCATAATTTAAATCCATTTATTATAGCGCTTCATCGAATCTATTCGGTTCTACATTAGCTTCTAGGTTTGTTCTTTTCCACTTACTGCTCCCTCCCCTTTTTATTTAAATAAAAACAAATATTCAGCGCCCTCCGCATATGGGTATTCAGCTCTCCCGTCCAAAGAGAGACCGCTCCACGGGTTGAGAATCACTGACATCGTGGTTTATTGAGCCAAAGCCTTGTGCCCAAGCCAGATGCTGTGTCGCTTTATTTCTGGCGTATCCATGTGTTTGTAGAGTAACCTTGACAGGTTTATTAATATTCCTTTGGGTATTTAACCAGATCTTTTGTAGCAGGCTATTCGTCGCTTTCTTAGTATTCCTTTGGGTATGGGAAGGGAGAGGGGGGCTGAGTAGTCTCGAGGTATGGTGTCCGCCTCAAGTATTGGAGGTCCCGGGTTCAAGCCCGGGTCTCTGGGTAGTGAGATCGGACGCCCGTGTGTATTGTTCCGCATGTAAAAAAATCCCTTGGCAGTTGGAAATCGAAAAAGAGTAGCCTAACAGCGCAGCCCTGCAAAATTTCGAGTTCAAAATCTACTCAAAGTATTTCAGGACCTCGCCGATGCCACGGAGTTCGCACACTGAGCAGAGATTCTCCGGACTCAAGCTTGAGTTAGGAGTAGAACGGAGCACTTATGGGTTACACCCGTGTGCCGTGATGTTGGTCCATCGACTAAACTGAACTAAACTTTGGGTATTTATCCAGAGCTATTGTGTGCTTTAATCAGTAGTATATGGACGTTCATTCCATTCAGACGCACAAACCACTTTACTTGTCTTCGAATTAACTCCATGCATATAGTTTACCACGCCCAATGTTTAAACTCAAAATCCGGATCTTCAACTAGCGGTACATGAACTTTTTCGGAACAAATCGCTGTAATATAAACATCATCTAGCCACAATGGTTTTATTCTAAGCGCTGCTTGGTATAGCAGTTTTACAGTACTCATCGGATATCCCAACAACCCCCCGAGAACGAACGGGGGTAATGTCGAATAAGGATATTCTTCCTGGGATAAGAAATATTTATTGTCTTTTATCCGAATAGGCTCCCACTTTGAAGCAATGTGTCCTACAATGAATTCATTGAAAAGCAGGCTTTTCCTATCCAGTGCTGCTACGAGTTTTACTGGGTTAACTTGAACATCATCATCGGTTCTGATAACGTATTTAGCTTGCCCACAGAAAGTCGATGCCCACTTTAACATGGAGACTGCCTTGAGACGCATGTTCCTATAGGAGTCTTCAAACCCGTCCTGGACAATGTCTTCATACGTTAAAGCTTCTTCATTGACTTTCAGCTGCACATCTTGATCACTTGCGTTCGGTTGTGTTGTTCCCAGGAAGAACAGCAGTGTGGCTTGGTTGTTTGCGTTCTGTACATAACTGCCTCGGCTGCCGTTCCTGACTTTCTCGCGGTTCTCAAAATTATTTGGAGCAGAGGGTACAACGAAAAGAACTTTGATGTTCCCTGATGAACATATGTCTACTGGATTGTGGATGTAAGTAAAGTTATGATTGTTTATGATTTCTTGAGAAAGGAATGATATCACTGATTTCTGCAGTTCCAGCTGGCGTGTTAGATTACGGTTTGGCATATTCACAGCTGCAAAATCATGATCTCGTAGATCTCGAAAAGTATCTGACGCCCTGGAGTTTTTGGCCTGCTTACGACCCGCTGAACTGGATTTGGAGTTAACATTACGTGAACGTAACCTGACTGTATAGTAAATCATGAAAATGTTGACAAGACATCCAACTACCAACACAGTGATTACCAAGGACTTCTGTTTGGTCATGACTCGAGCTGGGTACTGCTGCTTGAGGTGTATATCAAAGGTGAGGATGTTAAGGGCTACGTCCAAGTGGTAACCCTCTTGTGGGTAGATGCTCCTGGTGCTGTGTACAGTCATGTGTGGGGTGACCTGTGGGAGAAACATAGAAGCATGGCTTTGACGCTAATATCGTTGTAAGCTTAGACATCTCATTTACATTTTGCCCTGTTAACCTTACTCACACAATACACACACACACACACACACACACAAACACACACACACACACACACACACACACATATATATATATATATATATATATATATATATATATATATATATATATATATATATATATATATATATATATATATATATATATATATATATATATATATATATATATCAAGGCTGTGCTTCGACGATCAAAAAACAGCGCTCCAGTGCCAGATGGCATAATATATGACGACATCAATAGGTGTACCGACAACGAGTTAGAGAAACTAGCAGACATGTACAGCAACAGTATAGGGAGTGCTAGCATCAAGGAGGAGCGGTTATAGCTATCTGATTCCCTTGCCGAAGCCTGACAAAGACCACAAAAAAAATTCAGGGATATCGAATTATAACCATGCAGAATACAATAGGCAAACTGCTGGAGAAGGTAATTGCCAGGAAAATATCAAGCCAGCTACAGATAGTCCCAAATGAGAAATCTGGACCAATGCAGCAGTTTTTTCCCATGATGTTTATGAAGGTTTCCACTCAGGCATTGAAACCTTTGCTGCAACGATTGATCTTGAGGACGCGTACAACAGATTACCATTGGATTTTCCAATGCTTCAGTTTCTTGAACTCAAGATAAGTCCGTTCCTCCTTAGTTGGATCGCTACAGCCCTCTTGCAACGGAAAGTAGTTTTTAGATGTGGCAGTTGGACGTCAGAACCAACAACAATATATCCTGGCCTACCACAGGGATCACCATTATCTCTGGTACTATTCAACGCCTACACTGTGAGAATCACCAGCGAGCAGATCACTGGACCGGGGAGGATGCCGACGATGTTTTGGTGTATCGTCAAGATAAGGATAGAGATCAGGTTGCTGTGGAACTGCAAACCGAACTCAAACGCATAAGTACTTGGAGTGCTGAGGCGGGGGCAATGATCAACCCAACAAAGGCAACAGTGACATGGTTCTCTTTGAGTAATCATATTGTCAACACTCCAACACCAACTGTTAATCTGTGTTCAGAGACGATGGAAACGCAGGCAATGAATTAACTGGGGATACGTTTTGATCGAAGCCTTGCTTATAATGAGCACATAGACCAGGTGATAACAAAGGCCACGCATGGTTTGGCTGCGATGCAGGTGATGGCGGCAGCAAACTGATTCTGCCATTCACCATCTTCGCCCAAACTCGGTCCAGACGTGAATGAGCCATGAAGGACTCATTGTCCCCTGATCAGCCACTCGCCTAGCCATATTCATGCAAAGCGTGACCCTGTACCTGCTCAATCTTCACGCTAATTGCGTGAAGCTCTGACCTTTATGCAGTAAATGTCCCATGACCTAATCTCGATCATGGCAATTCAACACCTTGTGCCACATATATTGAAAGGCAGAAAGTCAAATGGTTCGGCCATCTCGTTACGAGATGAGATACTCTAGAACAGTGGTTCTCAATCGGTGGGGAATTCCCCCCTAGGGGGGAATTTTAGGGTTTCCAAAGGGGGGGGGGGATTAAGATTATTTCAAGATGGCGTTAATACAAGAACCGATTACTTGATATTGTTTTTCCCTTCATACTTTACTGTTCTGTACTTCTCACCCTTCTAACATTCATTTTATAAAGTAAGTATGTTGACGTCTAGACTTGTTTTAGTATGTGCTATTAAATTTAGCTTCCATATTACGTATACTGTGTAAAGAAAATAGAGGGGGATGTTTAGGTAGGAAATACGAAAGAGGGGTGGGGGAGGATGACATTCTGAAAATATGATGAAGGGGCGCACGGGCCAAATTTTTAGGTAGGAAATCCGAAAGGGGGGAATGACGTTCTGAAAATATGGTGAAGGGGGGCACGGGCCAAAAAAGGTTGAGAATCACTACTCTAGAAGATCTGCCAACTTAACTATCCGAGACCGGGTTATCAGACAGACAGGGGGGTCAACACCTTGTGCCACATATATTGAAAGGCAGACGATGAAATGGTTCGGCCATTTCGTTAGAGCACAACACCATCACTGCCAGCATTGGCCCTTAATCAAAGAAGATCTAATACAAGGGCAAGAGGACGCGCCAGATGAAACTGAATTGACGATATCAAAGACATGGTACAGACACACGGAATAGTTTAGTTTAGTTTAGTCGTTGGATCAACATCACGGCACACGGGTGTAACCCATAAGTGCTCCGTTTTCCTCCTAACTCAAACCTGAGCCTGGAGAAACTCAGCTCAATGCACGAACTCCGTTGCATCGGCGAGGATCCTGAAATACTTTGGGTAGATTTTTAACTCGAAATTTTGCCCGGGCAGCGCCGTTAGGCTACTCTTTTTCGATTTCCAACTGCCAGGGGATTTTTACGTGCGCTACAATACACACGGGCGTCCGATATCACTACCCAGAGACCAGGGGAAATTTTATTACTGGAAGTCCAGGTGGATTTTTTAAATAAATCCCGGTCCTCACCGGGGCCTGAACCCGGGACCTCCAGCACTCGAGGCGGACACCATACCTCGAGACCACTCAGCTCCCTTCATACACACGGAATGCCACTAGCTCAGTGGTTCTAAACTACCTGGGGAGAGAGAGGGGGGGGGGGTATTTAAGGGTTTCAGGGGGGGGGGGGGGGGGATTAAGATTATTTCAAGATCGCGTTAATACAAGAACCGATTACTTGATATTGTTTTTCCTTCCATATTTTTACGGTTCTGTACTTCTCGCCCTTCTGAAATTCGTTTTATAACGTGAGTAGACCCGCAAATCACGTTTTATGTAGACGTTCAGACTTGTTCTAGTATGTATTATTAAATTCAGCTTCCATTTGTACGTATAATATGTAGGGACTGGGGTGGGGAGGGGTGGGGTTTATAGGCAGGAAATGCGAAAGTGGGGATGACATTCTGAAGATATGGTGAAGGAGTGCATGGGCCAGAAATGGTTGAGAACCACTGCACTAGCTACTGTCACCCATTAGACGCTGAAATGTCAACTATTCCTCCCCACGACGCATGACGTTAAGTGCGGAAAATAATGATGATTATGGATCGCTTTTGCAGCCCACTGAAAAAGTCACTTTGACTAAAGTAAGGCACGTTAGTGCTTATCAATTAGTAACATCAGTTCTATGTTTTCTAACTATTACTCTTATATAAATTCTACAAAAAGTAACAAGTTAGTTGCATATCCTTTCAACCCCAGTATTGTTTGACTGTTTGTGACATTTTTGGCAAGTTTGCGTTCAGTAGTTTCCCATTGCTTTCCGAACAATCGTTACTCATACCATTGTATGACGCAATGCCGTCTGCTTCCAAATCGTCCGCAGCTGTATTTCGAACTCAGTAGGCGGGATTACATACAAACAATCAATAAAAACAATCAATCAAAACAATCAAAACTATTGCAAAAGACATACATATCACTGCCTTGTCAACATGTCACAAATATGACCAGTTGTTTTAATTTGTATGGGATTTGAGGGTGGTATTCCAGGACTTATTGCTCGGTGGGCGTTGTACTAACATCCTGCTTGCTACTAATGGCATGGTTTAGATCGCAGAGGTCGAAACTCGTTTACCGGAAGTGGCGGATGTGATTAGAAAGGAATGTAAAAGTATATACACCCCTCCCCCTGTTTTTTTTCCTTGTATAAATGTCACGTGACCAACTTCCTATACACATGTAACTGTATACCCGTATTGTAGCAGTGTAACTGAGCATGACCCGTGTCAGAGGTCACCTCTCATCAACAAAACATACTCCTTTTCTATTGAATATTTCAATGTTTATTTAAGTGATCGAGTATTGCTCTGATGACTTAACATAATGAGAAGGCATACATGACGCATGTTACCGATCGAGTACCGGTCTCCGTGGCTACGGGCTTAGATTAGTTTAATTTTAGTTTAGTCGACGGATCAACATCATAGCACACGGGTGTAACCCATAAGTGCTCTGTTCTACTCCTAACTCAAGCCCTGAGTCCGGAGAATCTCAGCTCAGTGCACGAACTCCAGCACCGGCGAAGGATCCTGAAATACTTTGAGTAGATTTTTAACTCGAAATTTTGCCTGGCAGCGCCGTTAGACTACTCTTTTTTTCGATTTCCAACTGCCAAGGGATTATTTTACAGTGCGCAACAATACACATGGGCGCCCGATCTCACTACCAGAGACAAGGGAAATGTTGTTAATAGAAGTCCACGTGAAAAAATCCCGGGCGTCACCGGGGCTTGAACCCGGACATCCAGCACTCGAGGCGGACACCATACCTCGAGATCCAAGTGCTTCACGGACGCCCGTGTTATTACCCTGCCCTACCCCGAAAAAACACTGACTTACTGGGTTCGGGTAACTATAGCACGATCCCGCCGTACCAGCCTACCCTGTTACAGGAAGTTAGTGCCATATCCTTAACAGGACGTCGCAGTAAACCTCATAATTGTTTGACTGTTTGTGACTTCTTGGCAAGTTTACGTTCAGTAGTTTGCCATTGCTTTCTGTACGACCACCAGCCTTTTAGCAATTTATGGAATCCAACGAAAGGTTGTCTGCTGTCAAATCGCCCTCAGCTTTGTTTCCAAGGTGGTATGCGGGATTGCGATTTCCGTCCGTAACACCTTCGCGACGGAGCTTGTGATTACAAAGGAAGGTCAAATAAAAGGACTTAGTCTGAGTGACAGAGAAACAGAAGTGATGGTTGTCACAAAGAAAAGGACTTAGTCTGAGTAACAGAGAAACAGAAGTGATGGTTGCCACAAATAAAAGGACTTAGTCGGAGTGACAGAGAAACAGAAGTGATGGTTGTCACAAAGAAAAGGACTTAGTCTGAGTGACAGAAAAAGAGAAGTGATGGATGCCACAAAGAAAAGGACTTAGTCTGAGTGACATAGAAACAAATGTGATGGTTGTCACAAAGAAAAGGACTTAGTCTGAGTGACAGAGAAACAGAAGTGATGGTTGTCACAAAGAAAATGACTTAGTCTGAATGACAGAGAAACAGAAGTGATGGTTGTCACAAAGAAAATGACTTTGAGTGACAGAGAAACAGAAGTGATGGTTGTCACAAAGAAAAGGACTTAGTCTGAGTGACAGAGAAACAGAAGTGATGGTTGTCACAAAGAAAATGACTTAGTCTGAATGACAGAGAAACAGAAGTGATGGTTGTCACAAAGAAAATGACTTTGAGTGACAGAGAAACAGAAGTGATGGTTGTCACAAAGAAAAGGACTTAGTCTGAGTGACAGAGAAACAGAAGTGATGGTTGTCACAAAGAAAAGGACTTAGTCTGAGTGACATAGAAACAGAAGTGATAGTTGTTACAAAGAAAAGGACTTACTCTGAGTAACAGAGAAACAGAAGTGATGGTTGTCACAAAGAAAAGGACTTAGTCTGAGTGACATAGAAACAGAAGTGATAGTTGTTACAAAGAAAAGGACTTAGTCTGAGTAACAGAGAAACAGAGGCGGTCTGCCTCCCAATCGTCCGCGGCTGTGTTTCGAACGCGGTACGTGGGATTGCGAATTGCATCCAGAACTCCTAGGCCCAGAGCCGGCTAGGCTTTAATTGATTTAGTGCCGAAGGATAATATATCGCCAAATGTGACCTCCCATTAGAAGGGCGGTATATCGCCATACTAGGGCCATGGTGTTGTATGGTTTGTTTCGTAGTACCTTCCGCAATTTCAATGTTCAGCGAAGGGAAATTGGTTGATCCATGGTTGATCCAAAACTACTGTTTGTTGCGCATTGAATTAGTTAACAAAGCCTAGGTCAAATAACAACAACACCAAGAGATAACACCCGGCTGTGTAAGCACCTCTAAACACATATTAAGCCAGGCCGAAGATAAGATCACATTTAAGTGTTTTTTAAACTGTGTAAGTCAACAGACGCCATTATGTCAGTCACGCAGGTTCTCCATCTAGAAGACATACAGGCAATCAGACAAACAGTCTGAAAAGGTTTTAAAAGACTTCATTGCACCGGGTTTTATCCCATATGGGTCGGTCTTTTTCCGCAGGGCGGGCTGCAGAAGACGTCGCACAAAGAACGAACTCCGTAGCGCCAGCGACGACCCCCAGGCGTCTCCGAGAAAAATGCACTCGTTAACCGAAAGACGCGGCCCGGAATTGAACCCACAACCTTCGGAGCGCGAGGCAGACGGTTTGACCACTTCGCCACGGAGACTCAAACAAACAGTAAGACAGAAATAAAAGCAGACAGATAGAAAAACATGCATGCATAGACAGACAGTAAGACAGGCAGGCAAGCAGACAGACAGTAAGAAAGACAGGCAAGCAGACAGACAGACTATAAGACAGACAAGCAAGCACTGAGACAGTAAAACAAGCTGGTAAACATTCGGGTAGACAGTAAGACAGACAGTAAGACAGACAGTAAGACAGACAGTAAGACAGACAGTAAGACAGACAGGCAAGCAGACAGACAGACAGTAAAACAGACAAGCAAGCACTGAGACAGTAAAACAAGCTGATAAACATTCGGGTAGACAGTAAGACAGACAGGTAAACAGATAGGTAGACAGTAAGACATGCTGGTAAAATGTCAGGTAGACAGTGAGACACACAAGTAAGTAGACAGTAAGACATGCTGGTAAACAGTCAGGTAGACAGTGAGACACACATGTAAGTAGACAGTAAGACATGCTGGTAAACAGTCAGGTAGACAGTGAGACACACATGTAAGTAGACAGTAAGACATGCTGGTAAAAAGTCAGGTAGACAGTGAGACACATATGTAAGTAGACAGTAAGACATGCTGGTAAACAGTCAGGTAGACAGTGAGACACACATGTAAGTAGACAGTAAGACATGCTGGTAAAATGTCAGGTAGACAGTGAGACACACATGTAAGTAGACAGTAAGACATGCTGGTAAAATGTCAGGTAGACAGTGAGACACACATGTAAGTAGACAGCTAGACAGTAAGACATGCTGGTAAAATGTCAGGTAGACAGTGAGACACACATGTAAGTAGACAGTAAGACATGCTGGTAAAATGTCAGGTAGACAGTGAGACACACATGTAAGTAGACAGTAAGACATGCTGGTAAACAGTCAGGTAGACAGTGAGACACACATGTAAGTAGACAGTAAGACATGCTGGTAAACAGTCAGGTAGACAGTGAGACACACATGTAAGTAGACAGTAAGACATGCTGGTAAAATGTCAGGTAGACAGTGAGACACACATGTAAGTAGACAGCTAGACAGTAAGACATGCTGGTAAAAAGTCAGGTAGACAGTGAGACACACATGTAAGTAGACAGTAAGACATGCTGGTAAAATGTCAGGTAGACAGTGAGACACACATGTAAGTAGACAGTAAGACATGCTGGTAAACAGTCAGGTAGACAGTGAGACACACATGTAAGTAGACAGCTAGACAGTAAGACATGCTGGTAAACAGTCAGGTAGACAGTGAGACACATATGTAAATAGACAGCTAGACAGTAAGACATGCTGGTAAAATGTCAGGTAGACAGTGAGACACACATGTAAGTAGACGGTAAGACATGCTGGTAAAATGTCAGGTAGACAGTGAGACACACATGTAAGTAGACAGTAAGACATGCTGGTAAAAAGTCAGGTAGACAGTGAGACACACATGTAAGTAGACAGTAAGACATGCTGGTAAAATGTCAGGTAGACAGTGAGACACACATGTAAGTAGACAGCTAGACAGTAAGACATGCTGGTAAACAGTTAGGTAGACAGTGAGACACACATGTAAGTAGACAGCTAGACAGTAAGACATGCTGGTAAAAAGTCAGGTAGACAGTGAGACACACATGTAAGTAGACAGCTAGACAGTAAGACAAACAGTTATACAGACAGACAAGGAGATGGAGAGTCATGAAAATAGACAGAGAAACACACAGACTTGTTAGTATGAAGAAAGGGGAGTAGGTAAGTATATACGATAGTACGGAAACGGACGGACACTAACACAGACCTGTGGACAGACAGACACAGAGACCGAGAGATAGATATAGAGAGAACGAGAGACAATGAGAGAGAGAGAGAGAGAGAGAGAGAGAGAGAGATAGAGAGATAGAGAGACCGAGAGATAGAGAGACCGAGAGAGAGACCGAGAGAGGCAGACAGACAGACAGACAGACAGACAGACAGACAGACAGACAGACAGACAGACAGACAGACAGACAGACAGACAGACAGACAGACAGACAGACAGACAGACAGACAGACAGACAGACAGACCAGGCCGACCGGCCTATACACTGATGAGATATATAAGTCAAACAGACAGACAGACGGACGGACGGGTGGAAGGACGAACGGACGGACGGACGTAAATTAGTTGTAAGTCAGTTGCACTTCCTTTTCAGGACGGATCAGTGAACACCAGCATTTACTTGGCTTTTTTGTGATGTTTTGGCAAGATTATATTGAGTAGTTTGAGATTGCTTTCTGTACACATTAACATTATATGAAAACCAACACAAGGCGATCTGCTTCTAAGTTCCCCGCAGCTGTGTTTCGAACGGGGTATTCGAAATGCGATCGTAAACAATACACAAACAAATGTTTGTGTTTCCAGTTCTGAAAATACACTTTACTCTTCACCGGTCACGATTGATTTTCTGCAGGCCAGGAGTAAATTGTGTTTACACCGTTTGAAACGTTAGTTGCATATCCTTTACAGGGCTTAGCAGTCAACGCCAGCATTTTTGGCTTTTCCTGATTCTTATGCAAGTTTACGGTCAATAGTTTGGCATTGCTTTCTGAACAACCGCCTGTTTCCCTGGCCGAGGAGTTAGCAGCTTTCTCCGTAACCCCGAATACTCTCGTGGTTGACGTGAGTGCAGGAGAACTGGAAGTGGTTCGAGTCGCGCCATTGACTTATGAGAGGATGGAGCAGGTCGCTCAGAAAGCAATGGCAAACTACTGAGCGTAATCTTGCCAAGTAATCAACAATCAGCTGAAAGATACTGACGTTGACAGCGATGTTCTGTAAAGGATATGCAAAACATTATTTTTTTCTGAACAACCGGCACTTGTACCATTTCATAACATACCAACGCAAGGCTGTCTGCTGCCAAATTGCCCACAGAGTTTGGAACGAGGTATGCGAGATTACAAACTGCGTTCGTAACCCCTTCGCTAAGTCAGTATGTTTGTGTTGATTTATTTGGGATTGTAATGTTAATCACATCATAGAGACTGATACCTCATAGTGCAATTCTAGCACGTGTGTCTGCAGGCCCGGTTGTCATGTTGTCCAGTCGCTTTCAATGAGAGAATGTTGTCGCTGACCAGGGCTCTCAGGTGGACACAGCCTAGGGTCGACGTAAACAAATGTCCTGGGAAATAAAAGCAGTCGGCGTGGTAATGGCAGCTTCACTCAATGACTCACGACTGGTAAAAATTGTGGGGCTAGCAATATACAAATGGGGGAGAGATTTACAAACAGAGACACACGAAGATTCATAAACATACAGACGAAGATTTAAACACAGAGACACGCGAAGATTCATCAACAGCGACACACGAAGATTCGTCAACAGCGACACACGAAGATTCATCAACAGCGACACACGAATATCCATCAACAGCGACTTACGAAGATTTATCAATAGCGATACATATAGATTCATCAACAAGCAACACACGACGATCCATCAACAGCGACACACGAAGATTCATCAACAGTGACACACGAAGATTCTTCAACAGCGCCACATAAAGATTCATCAATAGCGACACATAAAGATTCATCAACAGCGACACACAAAGATTCATCAACATCCACACATGAAGATTCATCAACAGTGACAAGAAGATCCATCAACAGCGACACACAAAGATTCATCAACAGCGACACACGAAGATTCATCAACAGCGACACACACAGATTCATCAACAGCGACACACAAAGATTCATCAACATCCACACATGAAGATTCATCAACAGCGACAAGATGATCCATCAACAGCGACACACAAAGATTCATCAACAGCGACACACGAAGATTCATCAACAGCGACACACAAAGATTCATCAACATCCACACATGAAGATTCATCAACAGCGAAACAAGAAGATCCATCAACAGCGACACACAAAGATTCATCAACAGCGACACACAAAGATTCATCAACAGCGACACACGAAGATTCGTCAACAGCGACACACAAAGATTCATCAACATCCACACATGAAGATTCATCAACAGCGACACACGAAGATTCATCAACAGCGACACACAAAGGTTCATCAACATCCACACACGAAGATTCATCAACAGCGACAAGAAGATCCATCAACAGCGACACACCAAGATTCGTCAACAGCGACACACGAAGATTCGTCAACAGCGACACACGAAGATCCATCAACAGCGAGACATGAAGATCCATCAACAGCGAGACATGAAGATCCATCAACAGCAGTGAACCAGTTACACAAACAGGACGTACGGGGTTCCATATCAACCCTTGGCGATATGGGAGCCGGGAGCTTTACGTTGACTTTATCAGTGGTATGAGCGTCGGTAGATCAGAAAGCAATGACCAACTACTGAACGTGTAAAATCTAGACAAACACAAACGGTCAATAAATGGTGGGGTTAAAGGCAATGTCCTGTAAATGATAAGCAACTAACTATTTACAACTAAATATCTACAACTAACTATTTACAACTACATAAACTGTGTACCAAGTCAAACCAATGTCCTTAACACTTCTTTATGGCAGTGAAGCCTGGACAACTTACTCACACCAAGAGAAACGTTTAAACAGCTTTCATATGCGGTGCCTGCTAGATTTCTTGGTATTAAGTGGCAAGACAAAGTCACAAATACTGAAGTACAGTGGTACCTCGAGTTACGAACGCCTCATGTCACGAACAATTCAGGTTACGAACAACAACTTCGATAATGTTGTCTCGGGTAACGAACAGTGCCTCGGGTTACGAACGAAGGCGAGAGAGAGAGAGAGAGAGAGAGAGAGAGAGAGAGAGAGGGGGAGAGAGAGAGAGAGAGAGAGAGAGAGAGAGAGAGAGAGAGAGAGAGAGAGAGAGAGAGAGAGAGAGAGAGAGAGAGCAAGGTGTAACGTTGGAGACAAAAGATCGCGTACAGTACAAACAGTACTACAAATGAGCTTGTAGATCTTCAGAATGAACAGCTAAAGACATTAAAGGAGGTGCAGTCGTCCGATGATGAGGAGTAAGTGACAGTTTCAACTGCCAGGATTAAAGAAATTTGCAGCAAGTGGGCAGACGTCGAAGACTTCATTGTGAACCATCATCCAAACAAACTTGCTACTAACAATGCAGTAAACCTGATGAATGATAACACGATGGCCCACTTCAGAAAGATTCTCCAGCAAAGGAAGCGACAAATTTCCTTTGATAGTTAGTTTCTCCGCGCAGAAAGATTCCCAATCGACTGCCAAGGAACAGCGACAAGATACCCCTGAAACTAATGATTCAGAATAATAAAGAAAGTGACAAATTTCCCATGATCGTTTACTTGGTAATAAAGATAGACTAAATCTTTCTTTCTTTTTTGGTTTTTAAATTTTACATTTAATTCATTTTGTTGTTTTCTTTCTCTTTATTTACACGTATTCTTTGCGTTGTGTCAGGTAAACGACCGGATGTTAATAAATAAGAACGATTCTTTCATCTTCAAACGGATTGTCTTTATTTCATTGATTTCAATGTTTCGGGTTACGAACGTTTCGGGTTACGAACCGAGTTCTGGAACGAATTAAGTTCGTAACCCGCGGTACCACTGTATTGGAAAGATCAGGTTGTGTGACATTTTGCTCCATGCTCAGTCTTCGTAGACTTAGATGGATAGGACACATTGGGAGGATGGATGATCTTTGTTGATGAATTACAGATGGGCAAGAGATCGCAGGGTCGGCCTCTACTACGATACAAAGATGTGTGTAAGCGGAACATGATTGATACTGGTATTGATAATGCACATAGGGAGCAAGTCGCCACTGAACGTGTTGCATGGATGGCAAACATCAGAAATGGAATAAAGACAAAGGAGAAAATGATTGCAGATAGGTCACGCACTAGGCGTGTGAGACGTCAGATGGTGAATGATGTTAACAATGAACATGTGTTCACATGCATCCATTGTGGATGAACATTTACCGTGGGAATTGGTCAAATCAGTCACATTGGCTACCGTCATGGGTTGTAGTTATTATGATTTTTTTAAAGCACAGTATAACAAACTATCGTCTGTCAAGACGGAAAGGTGCCATTAAACAAGGCAAACGCTGGGAATATTCCAATCTTAGGTGGATGGCCAGAATTCAGTGAATAATTACTTCGTGGTGACAGAGGAGATCAAATGTGAATGAAAATATATTGGGCTCATGTCATGCTTAAGTTAGTGCTTGTCCTTTACGGGACGTCACAGTCAACCCAGCATGTTGGGTTATTCGTGATTTACTAGGCACGTTTTACATTTAGTTTACCCTTACTTTCTGAACAACCGACGCTCATACCAACCGCAAAGCGGCCGGCTTCTCAAACCACCAGCAGCTGATTTCGAGTCCTGGACTCAGTAGTCGGCGGAATTGTGAAACGTGTTCACTGTCACTGGATTCCAGCGCCGACCTTGTATCCTGAACACGCTGTCAATAAAACAATATACCAGTAGAAATTTACAATGTCTCATTGAGAAAGTCGGGCAGAGAAAATAACAATTATCGTAAACACGAAATGTTACCCTGCCGAGATTCCGTCAAAAACATGCAGATCCATTTCCTGAACAATACACATGAATATGAACAATTAATGCGAATCACGTAGATCAATCAGTTTAATGAGTTATGTCAACTATGACCTCTCTTGAACATAAAAGCTGTCAGATATTACAGAAACTCGATTTCGATTTGTTTTAGATAAATCGATCTAACGCACAATCAATGATTTAATCAGCCAATCAGTTTGTGGACGCCTATTTCTTCGTCATGAAGACGTGTGACTGGGCTAGGTTTATTGGGTTTACTTAATTCATTGGCACCTTGCCGTCTTGACAGACGATATTTTCTTACAGTGTGCTTCCAAAAGGCTTAATAACTACAATCCACGTCGGTAGCCAATGTGATTGATTAGACTAACTGGGGCGTTAAATGTTCGCCCACAATGGATGCATGTGAATACATGGTCGTTTCCACCATCAAGCAACATCTTACGTCTCACACGCTCGATGTGTCTGACATATCCTTCGTCTTAATTCCATTTCTGATATTTGTCCTCCATGCAACACGTTCGGTGGCGAATTGCTCCCAGTGTGCAATATCAATGCCTGTATCAATCATGTCGCGCTTACACACATCTTTGTATCGTTGTAGACGCCGTCCACGAGATCTTTTATTTTTCGTAAGCGTGATTTGGATAACATCCAAGTTTGACACTTGCAGCATAGGATTGGCGTGAATATGTTATTTAATATCTGTCTTTTTGTGGACATAGGTATTTTTGAATGTTTCAGTATGGGTGATAGTTGACATTTAAGCGCACCTGCTTGTCGGCATCTGGTTTCGATTTCTCTGTCTATTCTGCCATCTTCTGTGATCATACTTCCAAGATATTTGAATTCTTTAACTTGCTTCCATTAAAGGTCCCAGTAACACGCGAGCGAAGAACAACCTCTTGTGCTGCTCTATAGTTCCCGAGATTACTCAAACAAATCCTGAAACAGGAAAATACTGTGGGTATGCGAAGTGTTGGCAACATCACATGTTATTGGCTTGAGTGCACAGTCATACGTGGTCAGTCTCTCCCTCTCGTAGCAAGCGTCGAGAGCTGGCGTCCAACCTCGTCCGTCCGCTTTCATATTAGTGTGATCATAACGCCCAAACCGCAACACCAATACAGACGCCATTACTCAACATCACTAATTCACATCTAAAGTTGAAGGCATTTTGGACCGCTGCCGAAAAAAAAAAAAAATCATACTAGTTACTGGTCGCCGTTCGTGGCTTAAGAGGTTAGTGAAAGCAGTTTCACAATTCCCCGACACACCGGTTCGATGATTCGATATCAGCCGCAGGCAATTTATAATCAGGCGGCTTTGCATTGATGTCGGTGATATGAGAGTCGGCCGTTCTTAAGCAATGACAAACTACAGAACGTGGAAAAATTAACTAGTAAATCACAAACAGCCAATAAACGTTGAGGTTGATTACAGTGTCCTGAAAAAAGGACACGCAACAAGCTTTAAATAGGTACGGGTATTACCCAACGTCTCCATTCAGAAACCGGCAGGCCTAGAAGATCAAATATCCAAACATTCAGTCTTTGGAACACGAATTTCTACGTGTAAAATGTGTGTTTTTCTACAGGAGAATGGTAGTTATTGATGTCTTCGGATGTCAGCAACAGAGCTGATCCCAAACAGCAAGGACCCAGATCTGTTTATAGTCATGAACGCCTACGCCAGTTTGTCTGGTCACGTGATAACAACGGTGATTCTATATCAAAATTAAATTAAATTGCTGAACTGTTCATGGACGAGAATCTCAAAGTTGGGCAAGAAGGGGGAAAGGGGTTAGGTGAGGGGGTGGTGGACACTTGTACAGAACCTCTTATTTGATCGCGTTATTTTTTTTTTTCCACGTTTCCATCCTGTTTCAGGATATTGCGGTCAACATCAACATCTCTCAGCTGTATGTTGATTCCTAGGCTAGATTATGCTCATCAGCCCGCCACGACTTTCTGAGCGACCGGCTCCATACTCTCAAAAGTCACTGGCACGACACGAATCACTTCCAATTCTTGTGCGCTCACGTCAATCACGAGAGTATTCGGGGTTACGGAGAAAGCTGCTAACTCCTCGACCAGGGAGACCGGCTTGATCGTGTTATAGCTCTCAAAATACCTAGAGTAGTTAACAGATAAGAGAAATGCCGCTTGCAGCAAGATAAACACACACCTAGAGTAGTTAACAGATAAGAGAAACACAAGTCACGAAGCAGATACCTAGTGTAGGCTTGCGATGTATTATAGCCAATGCATTATGTAGGCCAGAATACACAGAGGAATTGATGGTCGGTGAGTCCCTCTATGAGGCAGACGAGGGACGCAGCTTTGAAACCGTCGACCGCAAACACCTGTGACATTATCCTCGTAACTCTGCTTGTGATGACACTAATACGCCCGCTTGCAACAGGCTATGGCAATAATGATACACAAATATAAGTGTAGATCACGTGAAAGCAAAACACGGATACAGTGTGCGCAGTGTCACACGTTTCTCTTGATGATAATATCACGAAGTTCTTACGATGATATGCTCATGATATTATTGTGTGATGGTCGTTGTCTAGGTAACGATACTCATGGTGTGTCAATGGAGATATCTGTCTTGCAATGTAACTCACCCCCGCAGTGCATATTCACCAGGCATTAAACAAGATTCCGTTGGCGCACATAATCCTTTATTACAGAAATAAGACGGACAAACGGAACATGTTTATACATCCAGAAACATAATGTAATCCATAGAATATAAATATCCTCCTCACAATTTAACCAGCACACATCAATGCCTTCTCACGGCTGGCTTCTAATCTCAATCCACAAGATAGGTAATCCAGCTACAATCCTCGGCTGGATCTCACACAATACAACCCACACATTGGGTTGGAGCCACTGCTCAACTATAGAACCCACTCTGGGGTTTGGCCTACACTCAATACAGAACCCACTCTGGGTTCAGGCCTGTCTTCACAACTAGCAGAACAACACAACACGGAGCTCTCTCTTAAACGACCTGCCCCGCAGTCGGTCTCTTCTCTCACTGCCCTTTCAGTCTCTTGACTTCACACAACACACAACTCTCTTTCGACCCATCCCCCTTGGGGCCTTCCCCTCATATCCGCCCCATTATTTCTGAGGGTTGATTGTTTTCCTCGTAGCCAGGTCACTCATCTTACTGTCTCCCACTCTCATCTCCATTCTTCCTCATGCCCGGTCACTCACCTCAATGTCAGTGACCCAGGCTTATGTCATTACCCCCCTCTTAAAAGAAAACTTCGTTTTCAAATATTGGGAGACTAAAACTTACTAAACATGTGACCCAGACATATAGCCTGGGTAGCCCTAAGTATGGCTGCACCTTACTCCAGCTACCACCCTAAATAATACACCAAATGCTCATAGTCCACTCCTATATTCCTCACACATAAATACAACCATCTATCTTGTGTATCAATGCATGAACTAATACATCACATCATAATAATAATACATCATAGAAAAGCATTATACTTATGTACCCACAGGTCTCTTACTACTTCACGACCCCACAATACTATTTGTGTACCGACCCTATATCAGGTGGTTCTGTTCTTGCATCAACCCACCTCTGATTCCTGTCGATGCTGTGTCTATCTTTCATGTACCCATGACTCATGGTACCTCTACAATTACAACATCTGTTTGCTATCCCTAGCCCTGGGTCAGTAATGTCGCGAAAACTCTTTTGACCTGACTCAACTTTCCTATCTGCATATTGCACCGTTACACTTGCGTCTCTGTTTAGTCTGAGCTCTTTATTCAATCTTGGCCCATATACCTGGCACCTTGCTTTCTGCTGCATACGCCTTATGCCTATGTGCCCTGCACATGCACTATCCTGAGCTGTTCTAGTATATCGGTCTCTATGTGCTAAAGGTACTGCTCCTTGCCCACGTGCAGTTCTGCTATCTGAAAACCTGCGAGTGAGAACATTGTTCTTCCTCTCGAAGCACCATCTACCTTTCTTTGACTGCCTATGTTCTACTCTCCTACACCCTTGGGAACATTTGTTCAGAGTAGTATCTTGTCTCTGGGAGTCACTAGCACTATATTTGGGATCCATTCTCATCTGCTCAGCTGTACTATCCTTGTCCTGAGTTCCTGTGTCTACTTCAAGTGCCTCTTCTACCTCAGCTATACTCTCTAATTTAGGTTCTCTTGTGGTAACTACCTCGTTACTGCTTACACTATGTTTTTGCTCCCAATAAACTACTTCCTCTTCTGTACAATCTTTAACTCCTATAACATTTCCTATGATCAAATCAGCCACTGGTGAGTCCAGAACACACGCTGTCACTCTTCCCGTGATATATGGTGTTTTTACTGTTATTATGGCTACTGGGTAGAACTCTACTGTGCCGTTGAATGTTATGCATCTAATCTTTTTCCCTGTATAATCCGAGGGATCTATTAAACTTCTCCTCACTCCGATAGACGTACATCCGGAATCCCTAATTATTAACGCTGGTCTATCATTGACGAATCCCTGATGCAACTTCAGACTTCCTCCTTCATGCACTGCTGATCCTGCTTTTACTGTATGACCACATATTAGGACTGGCTGACTATCTTTTTCAAAAAGAGGTTTGCACCCACTACAATCTTCATTGTTCAGCGTCTCAATTACTTGCGCTGCATTTGAGTGCTCTGTTTCTCTCATCCTACATTGATGGCTGATATGCCCATTCTTTCCACATTTGAAACAAGTAATCTCCCTTTTAGTGTTGTTCGTTGGTCCATCTGATGGTTGTGCATCACACTCTGCTGCCCTGTGTCTCCAGCTCCCACAATTCCAACATCCGGCATAATTTGGACGTCTCTGGAAGTTCCCTCTTCTATATGGGTACCGTCCTACTCTACCAACATTGTTTCCTCGGAAACCATTATCTTGAAGTTCTTGCTGCTCACCTTTCTGTGCTGAATCCACACTTCTCGCCCTTGGTCTGATAACTGGATTCTGGTTCTGTTTAGTGTACGCTGCACAGACTATTTCCTCACTCATTAGTTTCCCAATAGATACGTTAGGATGTGCGGTCATGTAGTTTTGCCCTAACTGAGACATTGTGTCTATGTCCTTTGGCTTCCGTTTCTCAAAGAACGCCACTAAATTAGAATTGCATGCAGATACAACCTTGTCTCTTAACATTAGATCTACTAATTTATTAAAATCTTTCCCTACTTCTGCAAGCTCCATCCACTTATTAAATGTATTCTTTACTGTGTTAACAAAATCTGTGAAATCTTGATTTGTCTCTGGCCCTAACTGTCTAAACTTTGTTCTATATCCATGCTCAGTTAGTTGGAACTTTGTCAGCAAACGTTGACGTAAGATAGTGTAGTTCCTTTCTTCTACAGGTAAATTAAACATTGTTTCTAGGGCCTTACCCGTTAAATACTCGCCCAGTCTAATTGCGTACTCGCTTTCTGGGATGCCTAATACCTTCACTGATGCTTCGAATCTCGAAAGATAGGCCTCAAGGCAATCCCGGTCCGTAAAATATGGCAGTTTTAATCTCTGTGACGACTGCGACGGTTTTCTACTTTCCTCACTTTGACCCTTCGATGCAAATTCTAACTTTTTAATAGCAATTTCTGCTTCCATCTTAATCTTCTCTTTCTCAATTTCCATTCTCATGTGTGTCTCTCTCTCTTCCTGTAGACGCTTGGCTTCCATTTCAGCCTGTCTTTGTTCTCTTTCGGCTTGTCTCTGGTCTCTTTCAATCTGTTGTTGCTCTTTTGCTTCGGCATACTCTTGTAACTCTTTACCCTTCAGGCCTATTCGTTCACCTGCTTCAATATATTCCATTAAAGTAGGCATCTTGTACTTGTGGACACGTTGCTGTCTGTCAGCCAACTATAAATGTGACGATTCTGCTGTTAGTCTTTGTGTCACTTCCCTAAGTACACCCACACTCCCTGTGTACGTCAATTCGTAGTGCTAAAATATCACTCTGTACTCACCCAGTCACTCTATAAGCACTAGGTAGTGAGGGGGGAGACTGACTGCGGGGCAGGTCGTTTCAGAGAGAGCTCCGGGTTGTGTTGTTCTGCTAGTTGTGAAGACAGGCCTGAACCCAGAGTGGGTTCTGTATTGAGTGTAGGCCAAACCCCAGAGTGGGTTCTATAGTTGAGCAGTGGCTCCAACCCAATGTGTGGGTTGTATTGTGTGAGATCCAGCCGAGGATTGTAGCTGGATTACCTGTCTTGTGGATTGAGATTAGAAGCCAGCCGTGAGAAGGCATTGATGTGTGCTGGTTAAATTGTGAGGAGGATATTTATATTCTATGGATTACATTATGTTTCTGGATGTATAAACATGTTCCGTTTGTCCGTCTTATTTCTGTAATAAAGGATTATGTGCGCCAACGGAATCTTGTTTAATGCCTGGTGAATATGCACTGCGGGGGTGAGTTACATTGCAAGACAGATATCTCCATTGACACACCATGAGTATCGTTACCTAGACAACGACCATCACACAATAATATCATGAGCATATCATCGTAAGAACTTCGTGATATTATCATCAAGAGAAACGTGTGACATCTGTGAGCTCGTCCGATCAAGAATTTCTGGGCGCTCGTCACTTAGTAAGGAGTATCTGGAGGCTACGTCCGATTAAGAACATCTGGGGACTGTCCTGGCAAGAACGACGGGGATATATTGAGAAACCCATTGCATTATAGACATTTGTGTCATTCTGAGATATTTGTGGGCTCTTCGCTGAAAGAGAGGAGTTATTATCGGTGTCTTCGTGCCATCAATTTAGATAGTACTGCGTCACGAGATTAACAGCAATTCTTTTGTGTGTGTAAGACGCCACATCGAAGAAAAAAACTGTCAGCGCGCGGGGAGGGTACGCGGCGGAAATCACAAGCTAGCAGACAGTTCAAGTGAAGTCCACTACAGGTGATTTGGAACCAACCATATCGCTAAAGCGAGTGGGGGTGCAGCGGCAGCACAAAAGTCGGTGATAAAGATACGCCATACAGACTAACCGGGCGAGTCCATTACGGTGACAGGTAAATTTGGTACCAGGCAGGAGGACTGAAACCAGCAGACGCGGCGATGAAAGACCAGTGTTGAACCCAGAGTGGCGAGGAAAGCGTGTGTGTGTGTAGAACATCCGCTGTCGGTGATAATGACAGGATTGGGAACCAAAGATAATTGACAGGTGTGTGTGTGTGTGTGCGAGGCAAGCGCACCGTGTTGTTGCAAGTTGACTGGTCAAGATTATTCGACGCAGTAAATAGGACGGGTGGGTACACCAGCGTCCAGGTACTGGGGAAGTACATGTTTGGATAACAGAGAAAAATTGGCAGTCGCTAATTTGACGGACAGTTGACTGAAGGGGATAGTAACGTTACCCCTACCGCAGCCGGGTGGGGCTGTCAAGTTTGGTTTACGGAGGAATTTTTCACTGAGAGTGATAAAGAGAAATTAGGTTGACCTTGGAAGGAAAGGCTGTTTAACAGTAAGCAGTCACTCAGAAAAATTTCCACGGCCTAGTGTGGTCAAGAGGACTCATTGTGAATGAACAAAACAAGTTGTTTTGAAAGAAAGCCAGATTTTATGTTTCGCCTTTGTTGAACTGTCCTATTATTGTCATCATTATTCTGTTATGAGCAAACAGTTTTAACGTCTCATCATCGCAACCATGGTTGTATTGCTTTGCCAATAAGGATTTATATACCCAAAAATTTAAAGCGCTGAACATTGGCTGCCATTCTCCTTTAATGATACAGCGAAGCGCCATCTCCGCAACGAAAGTAACAACATATCGAGAGAACAGTTTGGATATCACTATCATCTTCAACTTTTGTCGACAGTTGGAACTTTTGATCACCACGTGAATTCAATAACCACTCAACAAAACAAGATTCCGTTGGCGCACATAATCCTTTATTACAGAAATAAGACGGACAAACGGAACATGTTTATACATCCAGAAACATAATGTAATCCATAGAATATAAATATCCTCCTCACAATTTAACCAGCACACATCAATGCCTTCTCACGGCTGGCTTCTAATCTCAATCCACAAGACAGGTAATCCAGCTACAATCCTCGGCTGGATCTCACACAATACAACCCACACATTGGGTTGGAGCCACTGCTCAACTATAGAACCCACTCTGGGGTTTGGCCTACACTCAATACAGAACCCACTCTGGGTTCAGGCCTGTCTTCACAACTAGCAGAACAACACAACCCGGAGATCTCTCTTAAACGACCTGCCCCGCAGTCAGTCTCCTCTCTCACTGCCCTTCCAGTCTCTTGACTTCACACAACACAACTCTCTTTCGACCCATCCCCCTTGGGGCCTTCCCCTCATATCCGCCCCATTATTTCTCAGTACTGTTCAGCTTGTTTAGTAAGTGTCCATGTCTCACAGGCGTATGTTGCAATGGGAAAGATGCATGCTCTTAAAAATCTAATTTTTGTAGTTCTATCTGTCCCACTCCATAATTTATTCAGCTGTTTTAGTCTTTGAAGAGCAATTGATAGTCGCCGTTTAATTTCTTTCAATGTGTCACCGTCGTTGGTAATCAATGAACCAAGCTTTTCAAAATTTTCCACTACCGCCAATTTTTCCCCTTTAATATATATTTCTTTCTCCATAGTAGTTTTATCTGTATGCATTATCTTTGTTTTTGCTATGTTAAGATATAAGTTGTGATTCTCACTATTCAATTGGGTTGAAGCTATTAGGTTTTCTATGCCATTCTGTGTTGTGGATAGTAATACTGTATCATCAGCATATCGAATCTCCGGTATGTCATGACCGCCAATATTTAGGGCATCATATAGCTCCCTGTTTATATCATCTCTTACATTTCTCATTATATTTTCGGCGTACAGGTTAAACAAATAGGGTGACAGCACGCAGCCCTGACGGACTCCTTGCTTGATGTCAAACCAATCTGATGCCTCGCCATCTATTCTAACTGCTGCTTGTTGGTCTAGATAGAGCATTTTTATGAGTTGTACTACATGTGATGGAAAGCCCATATTCCTCGTGATTTCCCAAAGTTTCTGATGTTGTACACAGTCAAATGCTTTTGAATAATCCACAAAACATGAGAATAGGTTTACATTAAATTCTCTGCACTTCTCTATTATTAAACGCATGTTGAATATGTGATCTCTTGTTCCTCTTCCTTGTCTAAATCCAGCTTGAACTACGTTAATCTCTTCTTCCATTTTCTTACGAAGTCTTCCCATTATGACTTTTAGTAGAATTTTACTTGCATGACTGATCAGGGCAACAGTTCTATAGTTGGTGCATAATTTCAGGTTGCCCTTTTTTGGTATTGGAATGAAGATAGTTCTCTTCCAATCTTTTGGCCATACACCATATTTCCAAATCTTTGTACATAATGCATGATATATGTGTATGCTTTCTTCTCCTCCCTCTTTAATTAGTTCAGCTGGTATCTCATCACATCCAGGTGATTTACCATTCTTCAGGTTCTTTATAGCCCAAGCAATTTCATCTAATGAGGGTTCAGGTTCTGTCTCTGCTGCCATTGGTTCATGTATCTCATTCATATCCTCACTGTCACTCATATCATACATTCCACTGCAGTACTCCCGCTATCTTTCTAGAATATGTCTAGATTCTGTTAAGGTATTTCCCATCTTGTCACAGATAACATTCAATTGAGGTTGAACATTTCTTGTCAATAACTTCATTTCTTTGAACATTTCATAATCTCTTCCAGTCTTATGATATTGCTCTATTCTGGTACAGCAATCTTGTATATATTGATTTTTGTCCTTTCTTGTGTTCTTTCTTATTTCTCGAGTTAAAGATGTATACTTCATCCTGCTGTTATCGGATTCACCTCCTTTCTGTTTAAGTTCCCTTCGTTGTTTTATTAATTCAAATGTGTCTGATGTAATCCATGGCTTAAGTTGCTTTTTCTTGGTCGGAATTAAATCTTTGGCTGCAGTTATCAAGATATCTCTAGCTTGTACTGCCAGTTCATCAGGTGTCATTTCTAACTTCTACAGTGTATGCATCCGGTATTTTTGTGAGATCAAAACGAAGTGGCCTTGGTCCTCGGGTAAGCTTTTTGAGTTTTAATTTCAGATCTGCTTCTAATAACTGATGATCTGTATCACAGTCTGCACTACGTAGGGTTTTTGCAGATGTTATGCTTGATCTCCATCTTCTTTGTATTAAAATATAATCTATCTGATTTTTGGTAATATTGTCTGGAGACTTCCATGTGAAGAGTCTTCTTGGATGTTGTTTAAAAAGCGGTTGGCTATCGTTAACTCATTTTCTGTGCAAAATTCAATTAATTTGTCACCTGCATCATTTCTATTTCCTAATCCAAATTTTCCTAAAACGTGTCTCTCATTTTCAGCTCTTCCTGCACCAACTTTTGCATTAAAATCTCCCAACATTATTGTTATATCATTATGACCAATCTTATTTAATGTGTCTTGTAGTGTGTTGTAAAAATCTTCAATTTCGTCCTCCTATGCTGTTGAAGTAGGTGCATATATCTGTATGAGAGTTGTGTTTTTGGGACGGCCTTTAAGTCTAATAGTGAGGATTCTATCACTAACTGGATTATATCCCATTAAAGAGTTTGCAGTTGTCTTATCTAAACAAAATGCCACTCCACTCTGGCCTCCGGCGTCTCTACCAGAATAAATGTAAATACTTCCATTTTCAGTTGTAAAATGTCCCTTGCCGCTCCAGCGATGTTCACTAATTCCTAAAATTTGAATGTTTAACCTCTCAATCTCATCACACACTACTTTAAGCTTTCCCTCATACAGACTTCTCACATTCCACGTTGCTATTCCCACTCTGTTTCTTAGTCTGACACAGGGGATTTCCTTGGTAACACAATATTTAAACAGTGGCATCTATTATAGTGTTAATTTCAGTTGGATGGCTCTATCCTAAATTTATAAGCTCTGCGTTCTGAATCTAGCCGGGCTGTCCTAATAGCATGACCATAACATACATATCCTCGAAACCCTTGTGATCTGGAGAAGTTTATTGGTTGGAGACGGTTTATTGGAATGTTGTGTAATGTCCGTAAGATCGATCAGGACTGGTCAGCCAGGAGTCTTCTGGTCTGTCCATTATATGTCATACTAATCTCTTGCCATAATAGCATATTATGGGATGTGCACTTTGTCACACTGATTTCTGTTCAACTGGCCTGAGTCATAGAAAGGTATGACTACTGTGTTCGTTTTTGTGGTCTGTCTCTCACGGGATCTATATATTCCTATGTGTTTCATTTTAATAGTATCCACTCCACACCCCCCCCCACCCCCAGTGGTGCAGGGCGGAGATTATAATAATACTGGCGGTCAGTATGGCAGAATTGCTAAGAGCACTCGCTCTTAAACTTCCAGTGTGCTTATATCAAGGTAGCGGGTTCAACCCCTACACCAGCCAGTTGGACTTAAATCTTGACTTCTCGTCCAAGACTTGAGTACGTAAATTACAAGAACCTCAGAAGTCGGAGTTAGTTCACCTGATGGCGAAGGACAATGGTCATATGGAAAACTAATCCACACACAACAATCAGCCCAGTGCACAGTAGTGGCATATGTATGGACTACTCTACACAAATACTAATACTTAAGATATGTGGTTAGTTTGAAAACTATAACCCGAGCTAGATGAATCTGTTGGTAAACCATTTTTGTGTGCCCTGGTTATATTCAAACCAACTAGATGGCTTGAACACATTGCATGATCAGGACAAGAATACACGCCTGATCCCAGACTGGTGATTGTGTCAGATGGCGAAGCGTAATCGACAGCGATAACCGCCATGACACATGATAATGATAACAGTTTTTAAATACTGCCTTTGTAATCATAAAGGATTGGGAAAACATGGACATAATTGTTCTTTATGCTGTACAAGGAAATTAAATTTCGTCACCCGAGAAGATTAACTCGGTCAACAAGTGCCTGAAGAAGTCGGATGTCCTTTAGTCTGGACTCCCTTCTAACTTGTACCGTGTTTCCCCGAAAATAAGATCGGTTCTCGTGTTAAATTTCGCTTTAAAGAAACAAAAAAAACACTAGGCTCATATTCGGAGGATGGCTTATATTTATTTTTTTATTTTTTCAGATACAAAATTCTACATTTTTTCATGTACAAAATTCTACATTTATTCAAATACAGTCATGTCATCTTTTTTCTGGAACATCGTAATAACTCTCCAAATCCCGAATTCCGGCCTGATTTGCTATCGCTATTTCCTGTAGAACCATTGGTCCCAGTCTCTCATGTCCAAGCAATAAAGCTTTCCTTAAATGAGCATTTCTTGTCCATGTAGCCATGCTCGTATTGCATTGGTAACTTTATTTCACACGAGTGACGAGTAAGAGTTTTGAACCACACCCGTTCATTATCAAGTGCGCACCATGGCGACTGTACTCCGACTGGCCATTAGGCAACAAGTCTCTCATTTTAACTGATGATCTTAACTAGGGCTTATTTTAGGGGTAGGTCTTATATTAAAAGCATCTTGAAAAATGGTGCTAGGGTTTATTATAGGGGAAGGTCTTATTTTCCGGGAAACAGGTATGAGCGCTCAAACAATACGTGTGTGTTTATTTATGAATTCCTAGGGAGAAAAATGCCAAGCAAAAAATGATACGTCTCCCCGTTCTTTTGCGGTTAAATAAATATATTAAGCGATCAACTGTGTACAAATTGCAAAACTATTCAAGATTTTGATTAACGAAGATACAAACAATGGATTGCCCGATTTATGGCCTGTCATATTTCGCCGCATCTCGTCAGGTACATACTGCAGAAATCGCACAACATAAACGAAAACAATAATACAAATCCTTTAAACCGAAATATACATCAGACATTTTCACACATTTTCACGTATGGATGTGAAAGTTGGAAATCAACGGTAGCTTTAGATAAAAAATTAGACAATTTTGAGAACAAATGTCTTAGAAGACTTCTAAACATCCACTGGACAGACTTCAGAACCAATTCGCAAATAAGACAAGAGACTAAGCAAGATACAGTATCCAATTTCATAAGAAGACGCCGTTGGAGCTACATCGGCCATGTACTCAGAATGGACAAGACAAGACTCCCCTACCAAGCCCTCATATGGTCACCGGTAGGGAAAAGAAAACGGGGAAGACCAAGAGAGACCCTGCGTAGAACCATCATTAGAGAAGGCTCATTCAATGGCCAAGTAAATATCCAAGATCTACAACAGATAGCAGCGAACCGCCAGGCATGGAGAGACAGGACTTCTGCCCTATGCGCCGCCTTAGGCTCAAGAGGAAAGACTAACTAACTAACTAATTTTCACTCAGCAATTTGAATTGTCTACCGCGATAATTATAAACTGACTATCGCATTTTGTTTACACAAAGTTGACTTTTGTCAGATCAATCGGCATTCAAAGCCTTTAAAAAAAAAAACACCGGGTTTTTAAACAAGCTGGTGGAACATTTGAAAACCCTTTGATCACTCAGCGTGGCTCGTTAAACATTCAATCAATCAATCAGGTGCCGTCTCCACAATGATGGTTGGCTGCAATGGATCTCCAACGATCTCTCTCTCTCTCTCTCTCTCTCTCTCTCTCTCTCTCTCTCTCTCTCTCTCTCTCTCTCTCTCTCTCTCTCTCGTCTTGATTGTATATTCTGTCAGACTGCTGTTCGTCCATCTCTTGATTTTATCTTCCCACTTGTATCATTGTCAATCTCTCGCTCGCTTGTCTTCAACCGTACCCTTCAGTGTGGTTTTTATAAGAGTGCTATGTCTTTTAACGTAGCCGAAATATTACACTTGCTTCTTTTTTATTCTTTCATCAACTCTCTTTTCGTTGACTTATTTGGTGGTTTCGGAATTTGAGGTTTGAAGATTGAGCACAACCCACTACTGGCAAGGCTTTTCTCTTCTCATTCCCTGTTTTAAAAGAACCTCTGTATTTGATTGTTTTTGTTTCCATGAAATACGACATGTTATTTTATATATCCACATTCCAGGGCTTTATTTCGACTTTCTTATTGTTTGTTCATTGTCTAGGCTTCCCCGCCATACAGTAGTGTTGCATATAAATACCATTTGTCATTTCTCATTTTTAATGCGTTGTTAATCTCTCTAGACGTTAATACTGATTTCATTATGTTGAATGAAATTTGGTCATTCCTATTCTTATTGATTTCTGTTTCACGTTGAGAATTAAGAACAGAAAATTCTTGTAGATCCATGCAATCTATGTTTTAAGAAAAATCATGAGGATAATTGTTTCTTATATAGTTAAAAGTTATTGGCACATCTTTCACAGCACATTGCGTTCTACCCCATCATTTTTTGGCTGTTTGTGATTTATTGCCATTGCTTTATGAACGACAGGTATTCATACCATTGAATAAAAACCAGCGCCAGGCGGTCTGCTGTTAAACCGCCCGCAGCTGTGCTTTGAACACGGTATACGGGATCAGGAACTTGTCCGTAATCCGTTTGGCACATAACCGATTATATTGGAAGATTTGGAAAGTCGCTCCCACTAGGATACAGATTCAGATAAGTACCCTTAATATTGTTGTGTAGTGTGTTTCGTGTAGTTTTATGTCGATTTGTGTTTGTTTGTTCTATGCTGACGAAGGCTTTGGCCGCAACGTCCAATCTGTTTCTTGTAATCGTGTTTCACTAAAGTTCATAATCTACTTCTCGTTTTTTTTTTGTGAAGTATTGTAAGAGCACAGTAAAGTAATAAAATAGTTACGTTATATTGTAAGAGTAGAGTAAAGTAATAAAATAGTTCAGTTATATTGTAAGAGTAGAGTAAAGTAATAAAATCCATCCATCCATCATGTGCCATGCCGGTAAGCGTGGGGGTCATGTTCTGCCATCTCACTCGATCACCAGAGTCGTGGATCAGCTCCGTGTTTCTGTCTCGACCATGCCAGAAGGCCAAGCCATCCAGGTACTTGCTTCTAGGTCTTCCCCTTGGTCTGTTCCCCTCGATCTTACCAGTTGTCACCAAATTCTCCAATCCATTTCTTCTCATAACATGCCCAAAAAATTTTGACTGTCTACGTCTAATTTCTCTAATCAATTTACGATCTTCATTTGTTTCTTGAAGGACTTGTTCATTGGTCTTTCTGGCTGTCCATGGTATTCTTTGCATTTAAGTAATAAAATAGTTAAGTTATATATTGTAAGACCACAGTAAAGTAATAAAATAGTTACGTTATATTGTTAGAGCACAATAAATTAGTAAAATATTTCTTTTATATTAAAGAGTATAGTAAAGTAATAAAATAGTTCAGTTATACTGTAAGAAGCCGGCTTCGTGGCTTAGAGGTTATGACTTTTCTCCGTAATCTCGTATACTCTCGTCAGGTAATGTGATGACGGTTCAAATCAGCAGTGGTTCGAATCGCATCGGTAACTTACGGGGTATGTGAGCCGGCCGCTCAGAAAGCAATGGCAAACTACTGAGCGTAATCTTGCCAAGAGATCAACATACAGCTGAAAGATGCTGGTGTTGACAGCTAAGTCCTGTAAAGGGATATGCTAAAAAAAAAAAAATAAACTGTAAGAGCGAAGAAATAAACAGGAAAAGATAGTTTTACAAGCCTTTGGCATATGGTGCTAGATTCATTTTTGTAAAGATCAATCGACACTCAGTCTGTGACGTCGCGTGTATTGACACTCAGTCTGTGACGTCGCGTGTATCCACACTCAGTCTGTGACGTCGCATGTATTGACACTCAGTCTGTGACGTCGTGTGTATCGACACTCAGTCTATGTCGTCGTGTGTATACGCACTCAGTCTGTGACGTCGTGTGTATCCGCACTCAGTCTGTGACGTCGCATGTATTGACACTCAGTCTGTGACGTCGTGTGTATCCTCACTCAGTCTGTGACATCGTGTGTATCCGCACTCAGTCTGTGACGTTAGACACTCAGTCTGTGACGTCGTGTGTATCCGCACTCAGTCTGTGACGTCGTGTGTATCCACACTCAGTCTGTGACGTCGTGTGTATCCGCACTCAGTCTGTGACGTCGCATGTATTGACACTCAGTCTGTGACGTCGTGTGTATCGACACTCAGTCTGTGACGTTCAACACTAAGTCTGTGACGTCGTGTGTATCCACACTCAGTCTGTGACGTCGTGTGTATCGACACTCAGTCTGTGACGTTAAACACTCAATCTGTGACGTCGTGTGTATCCACACTCAGTCTGTGACGTCGTGTGTATCCGCACTCAGTCTGTGACGTCGTGTGTATCCGCACTCAGTCTGTGACGTCGTGTGTATCCGCACTCAGTCTGTGACGTCGTGTGTATCCGCACTCAGTCTGTGACGTCGTGTGTATCCACACTCAGTCTGTGACGTCGTGTGTATCCGCACTCAGTCTGTGACGTTCAACACTCAGTCTGTGACGTCGTGTGTATCCACACTCAGTCTGTGACGTCGTGTGTATCCACACTCAGTCTGTGACGTCGTGTGTATCCGCACTCAGTCTGTGACGTCGTGTGTAACGACACTCAGTCTGTGACGTTCAACACTCAGTCTGTGACGTCGTGTGAATCAGTCTGTGACGTTGGGCACTCTGTCTGTGACGTCGTGTGTATCCACACTCAGTCTGTGACGTCGTGTGTATCCACACTCAGTCTGTGACGTTCAACACTCAGTCTGTGACGTCGTGTGTATCCACACTCAGTCTGTGACGTTAGACACTCTGTCTGTGACGTCGTACGTATCCACACTCAGTCTGTGACGTCGCATGTATTGACACTCAGTCTGTGACGTCGTGTGTATCGACACTCAGTCTGTGACGTTCAACACTCAGTCTGTGACGTCGTGTGTATCCACACTCAGTCTGTGACGTCGTGTGTATCCACACTCAGTCTGTGACATTAGACACTCTGTCTGTGACGTCGTGTGTATCGACACTCAGTCTGTGACGTTCAACACTCAGTCTGTGACGTCGTGTGTATCCACACTCAGTCTGTGACGTCGTGTGTATCCACACTCAGTCTGTGACGTTAGACACTCTGTCTGTGACGTCGTGTGTATCCACACTCAGTCTGTGACGTCGTGTGTATCCACACTCAGTCTGTGAAGTTCAACACTCAGTCTGTGACGTCGTGTGTATCCACACTCAGTCTGTGACGTTCAACACTCAGTCCGTGACGTCGTGTGTATCTCGCCAGTCGCGTTTACTTTCCAAGACACGTCCTGGTAAATATTTTACGTCGATGTGATCGAAAGAAAAAGAGCTCTCGCTCTTAAACTTCTGGAGAGCTGATGGCGATTTCGTCGTTTCAATCCCTACACCGGTAGTAAATTGGATTTAAACGTTTACTTCTCGTTCAGACAGCAATGGCAAACTACACAATGAACAATTAACTAAAAACATCACCCTTGTGTTGATTGCAATGTCCTGCAAATGACATGCGACATGTTTGTAATCAAAATTGTAAACTGAATTTTAAAACACCCTTAAATGATAAACTAAACCATACCTGTAAATTATACACACAACCTACAGCTGTATTCAGTCCAGTGAAAACATGCATTCAGTGATGGAAAAACCACAGAAGTAGATTTCGTTCGTTGATTACAATATCGATTACAGGGTAGGGAATCGAATACGTCATTGTTACTGCATTTAGTTACGGATGTAATTTCAGTGGTTCTCAATTCTATTGATGTTACACCCTTTGTTGAGAGGTCAGCGCGCATGTGTAGTAAAACCGGGGGAGTGGGGTGTGTGGGGGGTATATTTCTTGGATCGGTCAGGGGATTTTCCTTTAAATGAGAATGTCTTGTTCTGCAAGGTTATCACAGTGAACTCAAATTTGGTGGAAATGTGTTCAAATGGAGTAATACTCACTCGGTTGGTGGGTTAGAGTTTGGGCTTAGAAAATTACACCATATTTGCTGCAAGTTTTAGCCATCGCGCGTTAATTACGAGGGGAAGTCAATAAATAAGTCACAAATGGCTGTAGAAAAAATAACTAAATATGATAACAACTTGAAACAAGTTTATTTTTATACGTACATTGTCCCTTTATTTCTCAACATAATTTCCACTAACATTGATGCACTTATCCCATCGTTTTATCAGTCCTTCCGAACCGGGCGCATAGAACTGCGTGCTCTGTTTTCTGAACCACGTTTTCACTTCACATTCAACTTCGGCGACATTCTCGAAATGTCTCTCGCCACGGTGGGTTTTCAGTGCATCAAAAAGATGGAAATCGCTAAGCTAAGTCGTGGCTGTAAGGTGGATGTTCCAGAACTTCCCACCTTATTTGGTTAATTTTCTCCTGAGTTAATCGAGCCATATATGGTCTGGCATTGTCATGAAGAAGCAACACTCCTATAGTCAGCAGTCCTGGACGTTTTCTTCGAATTGCATCATGAAGCATCGATAGAACTTCACAGTACGATTCAGAATTCACCTATTGCATATGCTACAGAGTCTAACGTTACTCGACTGTTACCTCTAATTATCTCCTCCACCCGCTGCACAGATGCTTCTGTTGAAATCTCAACAGGGCGATCAGATCGGATTTCATCAACAAACAATTTTAGAGCGTCCGTGAGAAAATTTTTCTAACCAACTATGCACCGCTTTACGGGACAAACATTTGTAAGCATAAATAGGAAGCATTTTCTTATGTATTGCCTTTGTAGGCAGTCCGTTGGCCTACAAAAAACGCGCAATAGCACGTTGCGCTTTGATTGTACACTCCGTAAGTACATTCGCCATTTTGTTTATGCGTTGCGCATGCACATGAGACACCTAGCGCCACCTGACGAACGGGAATATAAAGTTCGATGTTGTTGTCACCTAATGACACATGTAGAAAACACCAACTACATATACCTGCCATCCCACAGAACTGTGTGACGTACTTATTGACTTGCCCTCGTAGTTTTCGTAATCAACACACCGACGTTACAAATTGGTAAAAGAAATCGTTGTAAAATGCCACATGTATGAAATATATTTTCATTATGGATTCAAGCCTATGAAATGTAATTTTTAATTGTTATTTAAATTTGGAATCCGCTCAGAACGGTGACAAGGCTTCAAATTACAACAGTTGTTATTTATGTTTATGATGAGGAATCAACAAAATCGTGAAGTACAATAGGTAAGCTTTATTAGAACGCCACCACAAGAGACAAAATGAGACAAAATGGATGTTGCGTCTAAATTCTTTATCAGCACACACACACACACACACACACACACACACACACACACACACACACACACAACAAACACACTGATGCAACTACATGGAAACCTCTACATCAAATATATAAAGGTTACTCTTCTATTTCCTTGTTATGGACTTTACACAGTGTAGCCCAATATTTATATTTATATTATAGACTTTACACAGTGTAGCCCAATATTTATATTTATGTTACGGACTTTACACAGTGTAGCCCAATATTTATATTTATGAAGGTTTTACAATTTGCCATCTCTGTGGCGAAAGGGCTACGGATAAAGTTAGTAATCGTGTTCGAAGCACAAGTGCACAAAATTTGGAAGCATACCGCCTTGCGTTGGTTTCCCATACAATGGTATGAGTGTCGGTCATTCAGAAAGCAACGGGACACTACTGAACGTAAAATTGCCCAGAAATCGAGAACAGCCAAAATATGCTTCGGTTGACTTCGACGTCCTGTAAAGCATATGCAACTAACTATAGTATGTCCCGATTTGAATGCCTTCATTCACGATCAATTATTTTGAAAACTGTCTGTTGCATCGTTATGAAATTTTTCCAGCCGTCTTATATTTACCCCCACCCAAGGAATATGTCTTTGATAGGTCCAAAAACAACTTAAATCATCGAAAGCGGCGACATTCCTTTGATGTTTTGCTGAACAACTAGTGATTTCTCGCTAACAAAGTTATGTTTACAGTAATGGGAGACCTGCCAATTCAGATGACACACAAAGGCGTATCCGGATTCGTATGGGAGTGGGTGCAATGAAAGAAGTAGCTTAAAATCGACAGGGTCGGCTGCATTGCACCGGGTTTTTATCCCATATGGCTCAGTTTCTTTCCGCAGCGCGGAAAGCGTCGCACAAAGCACGAACTCCGTAGCTCCAGCGACGACCCTCGGGAGTCTCCGAAAAAATGCACTCGTGAAATGAAGGACGCGGCCCGGAATCGAACATACAACCTTCGGAGCCCGAGTCAGACGGCTTGACCACTTCACCACGGAGAATCCCGAGAGGGGTGCAATGTGTAATATTAGTAAAGACAGAGAATTTACAGAGGCACAGGGTAAATAATTTGTAAATTAACAGGAAAGTAGAAGGAATATATTTCTTACCTTATTTTTCATTTCCTTCTTGTTTCTTCAGCTGCTGGTTAATAAAGTGTACACAAGTACTCATGTTAGCTTTTTATATTGAGTTCGTGAAAGCTTCCAAATAGCTGTGCGTTAATGTGCGTATGGAGTGACCAGAAATGATACCGCAATTTAGTCATCATGTTTTCATTTTTAAGGATCTGTTCAGCTGTCTGTGTAGTTTGTTCACACGTCTTTGAGTCTTCGTGAAAGACTGTCTACTCTACTGTTTACCGTTCAGGGACGGAACATGATTACTTGTTTTGCACTATGAAAATAGTTGTTAGTGTCTCTTTTATATTGAGGCAAAAAAAAAAAAAACACACACACACTAGGTAGGTAGGTAGGTAGGTAGGTAGGTAGGTAGGTCGGTCGGTCGGTCGGTCGATAGATAGATAGATAGATAGATTAGATGGATGAATGGATGGATGGATGGATCGATCGATCGATTGATCGATCGATCGATCGATAGATAGATAGATAGATAGATAGATAGATAGATAGATAGATAGATAGATAGATAGATAGATAGATAGATAGATAGATAGATAGATAGATAGATAGATAGATAGATAGATAGATAGATAGATAGATAGATCCCCGCCAGGAGCTGGGCGAAGCCGGGCCGAGCCAGCTAGTTTATTTATATAATCACGTTTCATGAAAGAACTCACAGTTTGGCGACACCTCTGAACTATCCCATATAAATTCCCTCAGTCTGTGCCAAAACGAAAACCGCCAGACAAATTCAAAAAGAGCGGGGGTGTGTCTTGCTGAAGCTGTAATACTCTAAAAATGATGGCATGAATCCGGGAGCCGTAAATTATATACCGCATATAAACAAACATTGAAATCTGCTGTACAATCTCCAGAACAAAACTTTTTTGTTGGGTGGACATAATGATAAGGTTATATGCTAAATCTCATCATTTTCCCTCAGTTGGTTACTGAGATATTGAATTTTATATTGAGGCAAAAAACAAAACACACACACACACACACACACACACACACACACACACACACCACCAGCACCACCACACCACACCACACACATACACACACACACACACTATAACTTACAACTTGCAGAAACTCCTCACATCCTATATCCTGAGCTGGATGGCGCCTTCGGCAGCCTCTATTGGGTAAATATAAAAACCCCTTTGATGTTTCTCCCGGTGCCGTCGTGCGAACGGTTTCGCATAAAATCTTTTAAGCCCCATTCTTCAACTGGTTCAGATTTTGGGTGGAGTCGTAAACAATCTTATGGGTCGACACTGGCTGATGGTCGACTCTCGTGCAGATGTCTGGGTGGTTATATCTATCTAGTTGTTGATGCGTGTCACCAGGTGCTGAGAATCACCGTCCGAATCCAGCGACCCAAATCCGCGAGACTTCTTAACCCTTTTCTTTTCTTTTCTTTTTTTCTTAGCTTCCCAGCTTTCTTAATGTGTATGCTGTATCTTTTTTATGCGCATGTATCGCTGTTAAGACTGTATATAAAATAATAATAAAACTGTTATTTTCAAGGTGAACGGGCTTTGTGGTTAATCCATCAGTATCGGTTTTTCTATTACCTCTACTCCGTTTAAACTCAGAAAGTAAGATAGATGCATATCCTTTACAGGACGTAGCAGTCAACTCCAGAATTTTTTTTAAATTTTTTTTTAAAAATTTTTGGTGCTGTTTGTGACTCTTGGACATGTTTACGTTCAGTGGTTTGTCATTGCTTTCTGAACGACCGGCACTCTTGTCATTGTATGGACACCAACGCAAGGTGACCTTTTTCCAAATCTACTGCAGCTGTGTTTCCAAAGCGGGATACGGGATTATGAAAGGCATATGTATGTAACTCCTTTGCTGCAGATTCGGCTGACTTGATAACAGTGTTCGCTAGTAGTGGATTTTCTGTAAAGGCCATCTTGTTCATTCTCTTCCTTTATAACCTGTGTCTGAGCTAAGAATGTAGGTCAACCTAAATGTCTTCTTCTTATGCTCTTTATGCTCCATTGGGGCAAAGGCCTTCAAGCAAACCACGCCAAGTCTTCCTATCTTGCTCTTTTTCCTGCAGCTCCACCAATGCCCTGCCAATTGTATCCTTCCCTATCTGATGGTCACCTGTATCACATGATGCTCCCTACCGGACGAAGAAGCTCGTTATCTTTATAAATTTTGTTTAGATGCTTTATTGTCTTGGGAAAATACAGCGGTGGTTTTTCCTTGCCTTCCGCCGGTTTAAGGTCACTTAAGGTCCTTAAGGTCAGAACCATTTTATCAGATGAAGAACATCTTATGCAATAAGTCCTTGTCTTTAAACATTAGAGAGAAAAAAGAGTTGTTGCACGTTACATAAAACACATTTTCACATACGGCTGCGAATCCTGGACAATTAGTAAACTGACGAAAATATCCATGGAAGCCCTGGAGATGTGGTTTTATAGAAGAATGCTGAAAATTAATTGGACAACCAAAATGAGCAAACTGGATATTTTGAAGGAAGCTAAATCGGAAAGACAATTTATCACAAACATAAGCAGCAAGCATATTTTTTTTGGCCGCACTATGAAAAGACAAAATCTGGAATATGTTGCGACAACCGGACAGATCTGTGGAAAGAGAGATAGAGGAAGACAGCGTGAGAAAATTATTGACAGTCATGGCACGGAAGGGAGTAAACACATGAATTGATCCTGACTGAGATTGTATATTCGATTACGGGCCGCGTCCTTCATTTCACGAGTGCATTTTTTCGGAGACTCCCGAGGGTCGTCGCTGGAGCTACGGAGTTCGTGCTTTGTGCGACGCTTTCCGCGCTGCGGAAAGAAACTGAGCCATATGGGATAAACAGCCGGTGCAATGCAGCCGACCCTGTCGATTTTAAGCTAATTCTTTCATTGCACCCACTCTCATACGAATCCGGATACGCCTTTGTGTGTCAACAGAATTGACATGTCTCACATTACCGTAAAAATAACTTCGTTAGCGAGAAATCACTAGTTGTTCAGCAAAAGATCAAAGGAATGTCGCCGCTTTCAATGATTTAAGTTGTTTTTGGACCTATCAAAGACATATTCCTTGGGTGGGGGTAAATATAAGACGGCTGGAAAAATTTCATAACGATGCAACAGACAGTTTTCAAAATAATTGATCGTGAATGAAGGCAAACAAATGTGGACATACTATACGTCCCTTTGCACGGCACACAATGATAGTGATGATCAGGCCAATTGCATTACTTTCAAACAGGTTAAATATATACACCTTGTATAAGACATAAAAACAGAATAGTGGTTATTAAAAGGGAAAAAATGTAGACGCAAATGCAACATCAGCATGAATGTAACCAATATGAAACAAAATAATCTATTTAAGTATTTGGGTACTTTAATAACAACAGACGGAAGATGTGCCAAGAATGTTAAATGTAGCCCAATATTTTTTTTTATTCGCATATCCTTTACAGGACATCGCTGTCAACAGCAGCATCTTTCTTGGCAAGATTACGCTCAGTAGTTTGCCATTGCTTTCTGAGCGGCCGTCTCAGTTATCCCGCAAGTCACCAGCGGGGGTAGAACCGCTCCCAGTTCTCGCCCGCTACGAGACTCTGCGTGATAATCGGAATTACGGAGAAAGTGGTGTAACCCCCTCGGCCAGAGAGACCGGCGTAGCCCAATATAATAATAAAAATAAAATATAGCCCAAGCAAAGGCAGCATGGTGAGGAACATCGAGATCGAGATTAGGAACATAGTTCTTAACAGCTATACTGAGCCAATCCTGATGTATAGACGCGAAGCATGGACAGTCGGCAGACAAATGAGGGAGTATGTGGGAGTTTCGAAGATGTGATTCTTTGTCTTTTGTTTGTTAGAATGATAAGAACACCTTGTCTTTTACGGGAGACTGCTATTACCCCCTGCAGTTATTGGCTGTTTGCCATTTACTTAGCATTTTACATTACGTGCTATTGCTTTCTGAACGGCCGACACCTCATACTATCGCAATCAACGCAAAGCGATTTGTTTCAAAATCATCAGCAGCTGATTTCGAACCGCCGACTCGGTATATCCGAGAATTGTGAAACTGCGTTTCACTATCCCCTAAACCACAGAGCCCAGGTACCCCACGTGAAGTGTATGTATTCATTTAAAGACACTGAAGATATCGCTCAAAGCCTTTCGAATTCATCACCACACATGGTAGACTACAGCCAAAGACCGAAATTCATGGCGTACATCATTACGCAAGGGTGTAGTTACTTGTGAAGCAAACAGGACTGCAAAAGAATGTGAAAAAAGACTGGACCAAAAAAAAAAAAACCCGCAGGAGATCCCCCTCCTGAGACGTCCAGCATTCTTTGCCCACATTGTCACACAACAAGACCAAAATAGGCCTTATAGGCCATCAAAGAACTCACTGCTGCAAACTTTCAACCTCACTGGATGAAATGACTGGTTATCATCGTACTTGATAGACAAAATATGATGGTATTTATAAGAAATCCATTCCAAATTAAATCCTAGCAGTGTTTTAGTAATAAGCTTGAAAAGGATAAGGATGCCTCGGCAACACAGTTTCCGTGGAGATGATACTTTTGTCGGTCAGGAGAAAAGTCTAAATGAATCTTATACATAAATAACATGTATTTAACTGCTGGCTCCTCTTTTTATCTTTCTTCGCTTGCCTCACTGACATGTTCGGGGGAGATGCAAGATCTTATGTGCACTCTTCCAATGCGCTTTGTAGGCTAGTTTTCATGTTTCTAAGTTTGTTCTTGATACCATAACTTCATCTTTGACGCTGGGTGCCCATCATATTTCTTCAATGTGGCTCTTTGTGGCAGATGGTACCAGGGCGTTCATGTGAGGTAACCAAACCATTTAATTTGTTGCTCTTTAATTGACTGGTTTCAGACGTAGTCGTCTTCTCACGCCTGATTCTATCTCTCACAATTACTCCCTCAGCTCTCCTATGGCATACCATCTTTGTTATTATAATTGTGCGCTCATTAATTGAGGTAAACTCCCATTTTTATGACATTGGTTGCATAATTTCGACCACAAAAATAGTTCTGATGAGATTTGCTTTAGTAGTTACAGGTATCGTAACTGCGATTAAAGCGTGGACATTTCAACAATGGGATT
>JACEFZ010028082.1:120000-167500 GCA_014155875.1 Cepaea nemoralis
GTCAATAAAAAACACATTTTATCCCATAAGGAAAGCCCCAGCTGGTTCCTAGAAATGCATTTTGCGCAGAAAATGAAGAGTATCATATGCAATAAGTCGCTATCACTGAATGTAAGAAAGAGAGTGCTGAAATGCTATGTAAAACTAGTTTTGCTGTATGGCAGTGAATCTTGGAATGTAATTGAACAAATTAAGAAGAAATTAGAAGCAACAGAGATGTGTTTCCTGAGACGAATGTTGCGAATTCCTTGGACTGCCAGAGTAACCAACGACGACTGCCTGAAACAGGCTAATGAAACTAGAACATTATATACAACAATAATACAGAGACAAACATCTTTCTTCTGTCACGTGATGAGAAGAGATGCATTGGAGAACATCGTAACAACTGGAAAGATCGAGGGGAAGAGAGGCAGAGGCAGACCAAGAGAAATGATGCTGGATGGATTGAGACGGTGGCATGGAGGAATATCAGCAGCAGAGTTGATCCAGAAAACCAAAGACCGAGATGTGTGGAGAGCCATGAACGCCTACGCCAGCCGGCACGGCACTTGATGATGATGATGATGATGATGATGATGATGATGATGATGATGATGATGATGATGATGATGATGATGATGATGATGATGATGATGGACTGTCCCTACAATTTACAATCTTGATGCAAATTCATCCCAACTTTGTCTCATTTAAATACACCCAATTAATTCCCTTGGCTGCACCAATCACATTTTTTCAGAGCTGCTGTGTATCTTACTTGGGGTGACTATCCCTTCAGCTGGCAGGTGTCAGCTAGTGAAGTTCTGGGAATGCGGAGGCGCACGTTGTTGACGACTCTGGTTTGTTAATTTCCAGGGGAGAAGGGGGTGGTGGTTTTATGTTACATTTATAAAATACAGGTGCGGCCTCCTCGAGTGCCCTTTAACGTTGAAGCCGTATGTCTCTTTGTATTCTTGTTGTGTTTCCGAATTTATCAGGGGTCGACATAAGAAATGTCACAACATATCAAGGTGACATAGTGATGTACACAGATGGGTCAGTGGTGAGAAACAGAGGGAGTGGTTGGGGTTTCATTGCGAAGGCTAAATGAAGATTCTTAAAAACGGAGAGTCAGGCATATGAGGCTACGACCTCCAGTATGACAACAGTGGCATTCCGTTGGTTAGAGGAGACCACTGCAACACACATTGTATTCATTGTGGACTCAAGAAGTATGCTTAGTAAGGTGGAGAAAGGAATGCTTCGTGTGGAATGGCTTACCTCGCTTCAGAGATCATAAACTGTGAGAATTGTATGGATATATTTGCCCTGGCCATGCGGGAGTGCCGGGGGAATGGACCGGCTGATAGACTGGCAGGGAAATACACCTCTTGGTGGTCGATTACATGTGGACAAGGGAGAGGTGGTCGTGCACCTATGGGACCAGGTGGAGAAGGTGGAGGAACAGATTGAGAACCTGTATGTGAAAAGGATGAGATTGTGGGGCGTTGGCAGGTTGAGGTGGAATCTCAAAACTGAGAGGAAACATCAGAAGATCTTTCAATCAGATAGCCGTGGGAAAGATTAGTAGTGTGACTTTTCGCTGGATGTTGAACGAAGGGACTGAGCGCGTATGGAAATGTCCTGAGTGCAATGATGTCAGCTCTTAGCTCAACTCAACTCAGTACAACGCGTTTGTTTATTCAGTCTCTTAAGATACGAAAACATACATCTGTCCTTGGTTCGGATCGGATCCGATATTTACATAAACGTGCTCAGGCCCCGTTCAACCGTCAGTCTGTTGATATGTTACAATTGGGGCCTTTATGGTATTTCTTTCTACATCAGCTTGCGGAGATAGGGTTTCGTGTTTCTCTTCTTAATGTCTGTTGCGTTTCTGGCGTGGTGTTGTTTTCTTCGTTGTTGTTGCTTGACATGTCAGGTCAGTTCGTGACCTTCTAAGACCTGGAGTTAGCAGATTCCCGCCCCGTCTCACGGTGTTCTTCTTTCAGGGCGTGCTTCATCAGTAGTCTTCTCAAGCGTGGCTCCATCCGTCTCTCGCCCCATACCCTGGTCTGTATGTGCACCTTCGTGGTCCCCTTCTTTGTGGTGCGTAGATCGTGTCTTTTGTTTCAAGAGTGTGGTATTCATCGTTGGTTAGGTTCCGTACATTACAGATAGAATTGCTCTAGTTTTGTCGAAGTAGGAGACTTCATTAGCTTCTTGTTCACACTCTCCTCCTTGTTCACATTCTTTTCTTGCTTTTTTAAAAAAATTAAATACGTCCATTTATTGAATTGACGAATAAAGTGGATTCTCCTTCGGGAGATCCGGGTTCGAATCCTTGGTAAGGTGTGGAGTTTTTTTTTTTCTGTCAGGGGCACACAAAATAACTATAACCTGTACAGTTCGCGGCGACTGCACTAGCCTGGCGGCCTTAATTACTCACCGCAAGGTACTATATTGGCAGTAAATGACAGTTTGACAATTACTTTCTGTACAACAATCCAACCAGAGACCTCTGAAGGTTCGGTCAACCTTTTTGAATCCAACGCCTACAGAGTATTGCCTGAAGCAACATCTGCAGATGTTAAGGTCATATTTCCCTATTGTTGCAGACTCGAAATGACTGAGATATTCATTTCGCTCAACATCACAATGGAACGGTACCCATTTTAGTAAGGTTCTAAAATAGTTCATTGATTTGAACAACAAAGACACAAATAATACATTTAAAAAATGTATCGCGTGGCATATTTCGATTCATTTCGACAGGAGCAAACTGCAGGATTCACTGAACATAAATTAAAGCAATAAGATATTTGTTCGCTCGCTTTAAATTCAAGCGTAGTCCATAAACGTGCTACCGATTCTAGTGCACTTGTCTGATTTCTGTGTGTGGATTAGCTATCCCTATAACCAGTCTGTACAAGAGGAAATGATACCTGATGAACTGGCAGTACAAGCCAGAGATATCTTGATAACAGCAGCCAAAGATTTAATTCCGACCAGGACTAAGCAACATAAGCCATGGATTATATCTGATACGTTAGAATTAATAAAACAACGAAGGGAACTGAAAAAGAAAGGATGTGAATCTGATAACAGCAAGATGAAGTATACATCTATAATCCGAGAAATAAGAAAGAAAAGAAGAAAGGACAAAAACCAATATATACAAGATTGCTGTATTAAATTAGAACAATATCATAAGAATGGAAGAGAGTACGAAATGTTCAAATAAATGAAGTTATTGACAAGAAATGTTCAACCCCAATTAAATGCTATCTATGACAAGTTGGAAACTACCTTAACAGAATCTAGACAAATTCTAGAAAGATGGCAGGAATACTGCAGCGGAATGTATGATAAAATGACTGTGAGTGTATGAATGACAGCAGATACAGAACCTGAAACCTCATTAGATGAAATTGCATTGGCAATAAATAACCTGAAGAATGGTAAATCACCAGAATGGAATGAGACTACCAGCTGAACTAATTAAAGCGGGAGGGGAAGAAAGCATACCAATCTATCACGCATTATGTAAAATGATATGGAAATATGGTATATGGCCAAAAGATTGGAAGAGACCATCTTCATTCCAATACCAAAAAAGGGCAACATGAAATTATGCACCAACTATAGAACTGTTGCCCTGATCAGTCATGCAAGTAAAATTCTATTAAAAATCATAATGGGAAGACTTCCTAAGAAACTTGAAGACGAGATTAACGTGGTTCAAGCTGGATTTAGACAAGGAAGAGGAACAAGAGATCACATACTCAACATGCGTTTAATAATAGAGAAGTGCAGAGAATTAAATGTGAACCTATTCTCATGGTTTGTGAATTCTTCAAAGGCATTTGACTGTGTACAACATCATAAACTTTGGAAAATCATGAGGAATATGGGCTTTCCATCACATGTTGTACAACTCATAAAACTGCTCGATCTAGACCAACAAGCAGCGGTTAGAATAGATGGCGGGACATCAGATTGGGTTGACATCAAGCAAGGAGTCCATCGGGGCTGTGTGCTGTCACCCTATTTGTTTAACCTGTACGTCGAAAATATAATGAGAAATGTCAGAGATGATATAACCAGGGAGCAATATGATGCCCTAAATATCGGTGGTCATGAAATACCAGAGATTCGATATGCTGATGATACAGTATTGCTATCCACATCACAGAATGGTATAGAAAACTTAATAACCTCAACCCAAAGAAATAGTGAAAATCACAACTTATATCTTAACATAGCAAAAACAAAGATAATGCATACAGATAAAACTACTATGGAGAAAGAAATATATGTTAATGAGGAAAGATTGGAGGTGGTGGAAAATTTCGAATATCTTGGGTCATTGATTACCAACAATGGTGACACAATGAAAGAAATTAAACGACGACTATCAATTGCTCTTCAAAGACTAAAACAACTGAATAAATTATGGAGTGGGACAGATAGAACTACAAAAATTAGATTTTTAAGAGCATGCATCTTTCCCATTGCAACATACGCCTGTGAGACCTGGACACTTACTAAACAAGCTGAACAGCGCATAAATGCCTTTGAATATAAATGTTATAGACGGGTTCTAAGAATATCTTGGGTAAAGAAAAGAACAAATGCATCCATACTTCAAGAGCTAAATATTGAAGAGGGTTGGCTATTAAAGACGATAAAACAAAGAAAATTGAAATATTTTGGTCACTTGAAACGTCATGAAAGTTTGGAGAGAACAATAATGGAGGGGTATATGCCTGGGAAGAGAGGAAGAGGAAGGCCAAAGAGAAGATGGGTGCAGGATGTGGCGGATGATCTCCAGATGGGTGTATCGGACGCGGGACATCTTGCTTGTGATCGAGAAGTTTTCCGGAAGGTTGTTATGGGAGCGAGGTTCTGCAAAGGACATGCTACTGAATGAATGAATTACCAGTTAGTTAGTTAGTTAGTTAGTTAGTTAGTTAGTTAGTTAGTTAGTTAGGTTAGTTAGTTAGTTAGTAATTAGTTAGTTAGTTAGTTAGTTAGTTAGTTAGATAATTAGTTCGTTAGTTAGTTAGTTAGTTAGTTCGTTCGTTCGTTGGTTGGTTGGTTGGTTGGTTGGTTGGTTGGTTGGTTGGTTGGTTGGTTAGTTAGTTAGTTAGTCGTGATTCCAACGTCACGGCAACAAATCACCCCCATAATGCTCCGTTCCTGTGCAGTGAATATCACACAAAATGCCGCTCACTGTCCCATGTGAAGAGTGGAACAGACAGAAGCATTGAAAACCCAATAGCACGCGCAGGCAAGTACATGCATAAGGCCGCTGCCAGAAGGCCAACACAATAGACCGCCACGAACATTACAGCTCATCGTCAATAGAAGCAGCAGTCACTAGAAATACAGCGGCGTCACACACATTACTGCATAATGCAAAACTAGCTAGTTCAGCAACTAACCGCCGCTATTTTCTGAACATGCAGTTCACAAAACAAACAACTGTAAAACAGATGTAAAATCACTCCACACGAAATCCACAGCTCGCAGTGTCGCTCCAAGCACTCAACTCAGTAGTCCCTCGCCATCGGGTGAACAGTGTCGCTCGCCATCAGGTAATCCCACACCGACTTCTGTACTTGTAATTTACGTTTCCAAGTCAAGGGCGAGAGACCAACATTTTAGTCCAACCAACCTGTATGTGGAATGAACCCGCTACCTCGGTATCACCTAATTGTTGTACCTAGTTTGTACACCGGAAGTTTAAGAGCGAGCGCTGGTACCTATTCGGCCATGCTGACCTCCAACAATAAGATGTATCCCTATCGGTATCTCTTTATTGTTTGTGTGCTAACGAAGGTTGTCGCAGCAACGTCCATTTTATCATTTATAATTATGTTATTGTACAGCTTACTAATTCCACTTCTCGTTTTCTTTGAATTATTTATTATATTTCTTGTAAAAAATCTTTCTTGGTGCACTTCAGTGCTGTCGAAGCTCACAATTTATTTATTATATTTCTTGTGGCAACCTTACTTGGTGCATATACGCCTGTTGAAGCTCACAATTGATTTATTGAACTTAAGGACTATTTTCCCAGCTCAGTGCTTGATAAATTATGCAACGAAATAATTGTTCTAAGCAGTCACGCGTAAAGTAGTAAATAAAGTTATAGGGTATTTCAGCACGTTGTTCAGCCTACTTGAGCATATTATGGAGATACAGGGAGTTTGTAAAGTCTCACTACACTTTATAGGTAGAACAGATGTTTGTTGGAGAGTATGTTTTCCGTTTGTAAGACGGAAAACATACTCTCCAACAAACAGCTGTTGTACATACAAAGTGTAATAAGATTTTACAAACACCCTATACAAAGTCGGACATTTAACAAGCAACTAGAAAGTCGCATAGAAGCTCTGGAGATGTGGATATACAGACGAATAGGTAGTATTTCATGGAAACAAAAACAATCAAATGCAGAGGTCCTAGAAAAACTGGGAATGAAGAGAGAGTTGATGAAAGAAATAAAGAGGAGACTGGTGAAATATTTTGGTCACGTTAAAAGACATGATACTCTTATAAAAATCATACTGGAAGGCAAGGTTGAAGGCAAGCGAGCAAGAGGTAGACAACGATACAAGTGGGAGGATAACATCAAGAGATGGACGAGCATCAGCCTGACAGAATGTACAGTCAAGGCGAGAGACAGACAGTGTTGGAGATCCATTGCAGCCAACCTTCAATGCGGAGACGGCACCTGATTGATTGATTGATATACAAACGGAAGGGCATGTTGCAGGCTTTGAGGTGCGGTGGCGGCCTGGCCATGGGCAAGTTTTCCTGATAGCAAGGAACTTCGTAGGACCCTTAAAAAGTGAGCCCCTTTAAGCATCAAACAATATGTTTAAAATGCTGTCATACGAGGGGAAGTCAATCAGTAAGTCACAAATGGCTGGAGAAAAATAACTAACTATGATAACAACTTGAAACCAGTTTATTTTTATACATACATTGTCCCTTTATTTCTCAACATAATTTCCACCAACATTGATGCACTTATTCCATCGTTTTATCGGTTCTCCCAAACCGGTTGCATAGAACTGCGTGCTCTGTTTTGTAAACCACGTTTTCACTTAACAATCAACTTCGGCGTCATTACCGTCTTTAAGAAAAAGTTTCTACCCAGCTATACGGGACAAACATTTGTCAGCATAAACAGGAAGCATTTCCTTACGAATGTCCTTTGCAGGCAGTCCTTTTGCCCACCTAAAAAAAAAAAAAAACGCATAACAGCACGTTGCTCTTTGGTTGTACACTCCGTAATTACAGTCGCCATTTTGTTTATGCGCTGAGCATGTTAATGAGACACCTAGCGCCACCTGACGAACGGGAATATAAAATTCGATGTTGCTGTCACGTAATGACACCTGTAGAAAACACGAACTATATTTACCTGCCATCCCACAGAACTGTGTGACTTACTTATTGACTCGCCCGCGTATTAGTAGTGATTTCGCCTCCTAGAAACCAATATTTTTATACCCTGCTAGAAACAGCTGAGGCATGTCGGACCCATTGTGTTAGCCTTCTGTTTTGTTGATAAATCTTTCGGCACTCGAGCGGTGTAGTGGTCAATATCTAGCAGGCTGCCTGTACTTCCCAAAACATTTCTGAGAAGAAGTCTCCGTGGCGAAGTGGTTACATCGCCTGCCTCGGGCTTCGAAGTTCCTGGGTTCGATACCGAATTACGTTGTTCAGTGCACTAGTGCAATTTTCTCGGAGACTCCTGGGGAAAAGGGGGGGGGGGGTGAGTCTTCGCTGGAATTATAGAATTTGTGGTGTGTGCGAGGCTTTCGGCCGTCGGTCCTGAGGAAAGAGACCGAGTCATATACAACCCAGTGGGGTAAAACCCAGTGCAATGAAGTCGGTTCTCTTGACTATTAATAAACCCTTTGAAAACATTGTTGAGAGCGGCGATTGCCCGGTGACTAGCACGCTTGTTTGCCGGCATGGCGGTTATAGGCTCGAGTTCGTATCCAGGAGGTCAGTATGGCCGAATGGATAAGAACGCTCCTTCTTAAACATCCGGTGTGCTGATGCCGAGGTATGGGTTTCAACCACTAAATCGGACAGTTGGTCTAAAATATTGACTGCTCGTCCTTGACTTTGGGACGTAAATTACAAGTATCTCTAAAGTCGGAGTAGGTTCGCCTGTTGGCGAGGGGCAGTGGTAAAAGGGAAAGCTAACCACACTAAAATTCAGTCAACTGCTACTAGAAGTAGTGTGTATGAACTACGCTTGTATTCAAAGCAAGCGAGAGCTAAACAATTGTTAACTTGAGCTCCGATGTCGAGTCAGTCTGAAAGAGCCAGTTACAATGCGAATCTGTTTTGAAAGAGGCCACTATACTACTACTATATTAATGATTCAGTGCCAAACAAACAGTAGGTTTGGACCAAACAAGGTGCACAATCGAATGAACATGTTTTCTCATGTAAATTTATATTCACTGATCAATGAAATTGAGGGAGATTCCACGAAACAAAACAAATAACATGATGCCCATAGTATGGCGATATATCGTCCTTCTGTCCAAATGGGAGGTCACATTTGGTGATATATTATTCTTCTGAATCGGCTAAGAATGCTATCACACATACACTAGAATGTATTAAAAATAGGCATGCAACATTTCTGGCTATATTACGAGAAAAGAACGCCTGGAATATAGTGTAACAGCTGGAAATAATATGGACACAGAGGTAGAGGAAGACAGTGGGAGAAGATGTTTACAAACATTCATCATGGCATTGAAATATATCGGCACATGAAGGGTGCTTTATGTCATCGATCGGAAGATGTGGAGACGCATGTTCGCCCATATCAATGGTCAAGGCACTTGATGGAGGTGTTCATGATGAATGTATAGAGAGTAGTATACGTATTGTACCTATACTGTTGTAATGCACATTAAGGGAGTCTCCGTGGCGAAGTGGTCAAGCCGTCTAACTCGGGCTCTGAAGGTTGTGTATTCGATTCGCGGGCCGCGTCCTTCGGTTCACGGGTGCATTTTTTTCGGATACTCCTGAGGCTTGTCGCTGGAGCTACGGAGTTCGTGCTTTGTGCGACGCTTTCGGTAGCTCGCGCTGTGGAATGAGACTGAGTCATGTGGGATAAAAACCAGGTGCAATGAAGTCGACCCTGTCGACTTTTAAGCGACTTTTTTTATGCACGTGAAAAGTGGACAATATGAAGGAAAGCCAAAAAAAAAAAAAAATGTCTATGGCTCGTAAAGGACATGCAACTATTTTTTTTTCCGCTTCCTAATTTGTTTATTAACAAATAACCAAGTACTAAGGAAACAAATGAAAATCGTAAATTGATTAGAGAAATTACACGTAGACAGTCAAAAACATTTGGACATGTTATGAGAAGAAATGAATTTGAGAACTTGGTGACAACTGGCAAGATCGAAGGGAACAGACCAAGGGGAAGACCGAGAAGTAAATACCTGAATGGCTTGGCCACATGGCATGGTCGAGATAGGAACACTGAGCTGAACCACGGCTCTGGTGATCGAGTGAAATGGCGAGTCATGACCCCCCATGCTTTCCGACATGGCACATGATGGATGGAATGTGTTTATTCCCTGGTTTTCAGTCTTATGTTTTGGTGTGATTTTGTATTCAGTAAAACATTTGAATACTTCTGTTTTCAAGCTAAGTACTCTTGTTCTCTCTCTCTCTCTCTCTCTCTCTCTCTCTCTCTCTCTCTCTCTCTCTCTCTCTCTCTCTCTCTCTCTCTCTCTCTCTCTCTCTCTCTCTCTCTCTCTGTATGTGTGTGCGTGCGTGCGTGTGTGTGTGTGTGCGTGTGTGTGTGCGTGTGTGTGTGTTGACAAAGAGGTTGATCGAAAGATGAGTTTTTGTATTTGCATCTTTGGTGTCCCGCCGCTAGCCTACTGGACACCCTTGGGCAAGGCGGAGTATCAGTTTAGCCCCCCCCCCCCCCCCCCGCCATGTCTATCAAGTTCATGAAGCCATGGCTGCAGGTAGTGGATGGAGTTGAAGAGCAGCCCACAGAATGTTGTTGATTGTGGTCTCCAATTTCACGACAGTAGGCAGAGGATCTCTGTGTGAAGACAATGGCTACATCCATCAACCAGTATGGTCACTGTTAAGAAAGAAATCAATGGCAAGCTACATCTACCTAGAAACTCTTTTCGTCAATTTAGCGCTGATCCACTACTCTGGTGATCGTGTGAGATAGCGAAACATGACCACCCAAGCTTATCATCATGACACACGCCAATGATGATGATGATGATGATGATGATGATGATGATGATGATGATGATGATGATGATGATGATGATGATGATGATGATGATGATGATCTTTGATGCGCAGAGATTCTCATTCACATATCATGTTCATTCACAAAGCCAAGGCTATGTATTATTCTTATGCTCTTGTTCAGTGCTTGTATTTCTACATACATGTATGTGTGGTTGGTACATTCCTCTGTAATTGTTGCTACTTTCTTCTAGTATAGTTTACTGATGAGCCTGACAGCTTTCCTATCACATTCATCACACGATACAGGGGAGTTGAGCTGAGTCACGAACCGACATCACGGCACTCGGGACATTCCCATACGGGGTCCGTCCTCATCTGCAACAGCCAGTGAAGAGACCCAATGCAATAGGTACCAGTAGCAGTCTGACTATGTGTGCGTCTGGCCTTTCCTCAGAGTTTTGAGTGTTAGCCAGATCCTCTGTAGCACCATTCTCCCCAAGTCGTGATAATATGTCTGCTCTTTTGCATTATACACACGATCCCAAAGAGTCCCAACCATATCTGCCTTAGCATGCACCAATACACCACAGAGTGGTGCAGACCCAGCCAATCTGTCTGCCTGATCGTTTTCCAACACATCAGCATGTCCTGGGGTGGGGGGGGGGGGGGGGAAGAGAGAGAGATCCAACAGACGCTCTACTTTTGTTTTGGATTGTTTGACGGAAGCCTGTCACTCTGCCCGAAGTATAACTGTCTTCGCCTGTTTTATCATACTTTTTGAGACCGTGCATGTGTTTGAGACATGCGTGTGTTGTTTGTCATCAAGGCCAGAGGAACGCCGCCGTGACTTCCTCCACCTTTATTCTCAGACTAGATGTGGTATCATATGCCAGGCTCTCCTGCACCAAACATCTTCCACCAACCTTCGGTCAAAAAACCCAAGCACTTCTTTCACCTCTTGGCACAGAGCCACCCGTGTAGATGATTACATTGCCTGGTCGCGAATTGTCGAGAATCAGTTGTACCACCCATTCAGTGCAGCCGAAATGCCAACCCCAGCATTCCCGATACAATGTTATTATGACCCTGCACAGGTCTGACTTCCTCTGGCATTCCGACCCACCCCTCTCCTCTCCAAATCTTCCCAAGCATGCACAGAGTCTCTGATTGTGCCCTCTGCCTGAGCCATACATAATTTTCCTGTGGTCAATCTGTGTCCCTTAAACTATGTCCAGGGCTTCGGGCAGGAGGCGTTTCCGTGTCTGCAGCCACGCTGAGATGTATGACTTAGTCTGTAGCATCCTGAGCCTTTCTGCAATCGTGGATAAGGCTAGGATGTATCGCTTACACCGGCTTGTCCCTTGTACATCCCACTATACAGGGGAAAGAACTCAAACATTTAACACGAATAATAATTACTGCACAGTAAATGCCGTGTATACTGAGAACAGTAATTGAACGTTCTATAGAAGTAAACACAGATCTATAACTTTGTTTTATTGACTACACAAAGGCTTTTCATAAAGTGAGACATGCCGACATGATAATGACGCTTGAAGATCTACAAACTGATGGAAAATACCTCAGACTTGTAAAAAACATATATTGGAAACAACAAGCTGCCATCAGAATTGATAACAATGTAGGTCAACATTAGCCTATTAAAAGAGGTGTGAGACAGGGATGTGTAATGCCTCCAGATCTTTTTTTCCCCCGTACAGTGAAAATATTTTCAGAAATATAGAAGATATGGAAGGAATCAACATTGGGGGCCGATACATCAATAACATTAGATATGTGCATGATACAGTCTTGATTGCAGACAATGAACAGGACCTGCAAAATTTAGTAAATGCGGTTGTTGCACACGGTGAACAACTAGGGTTAGAACTGAATATTAAGAAGACACAGATTATGGTCGTCACTGGGAAGAAGGAAATACCACAATGTGATATACGAGTAAATTGGCATATTTTTAAGCAAGTGAATCGATACAGTTACCTCGTAACATTCATATAATCTGATGGGAGATGTCTTGAAGAGATTAGAACAAGAATTGCCATTGCGAAGGAAGCATTTTGCAAGATGAAAAACATACTGATCAATAAAAAGATGTCAACTGAAACGAGAAAAAGAGTGTTGAGGTGCTACATAGAACCTGTACTTTTATATGGATGTGAAGCTTGGACAGTGAGCAGTCAAGCTGAAAAACATCTGATGGCTGTAGAAATGTGGTTTCTGAGGAAAATGCAAAGAATACCATGGACAGACAGAAAAACCAACTAACAAGTCCTTCAAGAAACGAATGAAGATAGCATTTTTTTAAAAAGTCGATTAAAAGTCGACAGGGTCGACTTCATTGCACCGGGTTTTATCCCATATGGCTCAGTCTCTTTCCGCAGTGCGGGCTGCCGAAAGCGTTGCACAAAGCACGAACTCCGTAGCTCCAGCGACGACCACAGGAGTCTCCGAAAAGAATGCACTCGTGAACCGAAGCACGCGGCCCGGAATCGAACCTAAAACCTTTAGAGCCCGAGTCAGACGGCTTGAAATGAAGATCGTAAACTGATTAGAGTCATTAGACGTAGACAGTCAACATTTTTTGGGCATGTTATGAGAAGAAATGACTTGGAGAACTTGGTGACAACTGGCAAGATCGAAGGGAACAGACCAAGGGGAAGACCGAGAAGTAAATACCTGGATGGCTTGGCCACGTGGCATGGTCGAGACAGAAACACGGAACTGATCCACGACTCTGGTGATCGAGTGAGATGGCAGAACATGACCGCCCACGCTTATCGGCATGGCACATGATGGATGGAATAATTATTGCAGTATCTTCCCTTTAAGCACATGTTGAAAGGCGCAGTTTTATTCGTCGATATATTTAGTTCTAGCCAATGAACACACTCCTACCTTCACCGCATTCTTCTTGCAGTAATTTTCAACATGGCTGAAGGTATACAGAAACGGCTGCAGAATGAACTAGAGAAGTTCCAGACTGTCCAGAAAGGTAAATAAGACGAAGTAAATGTATAGATACACATAGAAGACTATGGGAAAGACTGTATTAGCAGTACAAGTTGAGACTTGATGCCAGCGTTCATTACACTGTAAACCGGCGTCATGAAGAAAACCAGTTAATTTTTTGCCTCATCATGTGCACTTAGTCTGTTAAAAAGAATAAATTAATCATAAACTGTCATTTGCTGCCAATATAGTACCTTGCGGTGTATGGCAGAGGGGTCTTTGAGTCTGAGGAATTAAGGCCGCCTGGCTAGTGCAGTCGCCGCGAACTGTGCAGGTTAGGATTTTCTTTTTGCCCCCGATAGAAAAAAATCCCACACACTACTAACTACTAGTCACTACCGAGGGATCGGACCCGGGTCTCCCGAATGAGAGTCTGGCGTTCTAGCCACTCGGTCAGCCGCTCCTCAAATAAATTAATATTAACAATAATTAAATAATAATCCACGTCACAGAATGGTATAGAACGACTAATAATCTCAACCCAAAGGAATAGCGAAAATCACAAATCACGGTACTACAATGATGCCTGTACATCAATTAATTAGAAGTGAAAATATTCACAATTCACATTTGAGTATCCAGATCGATCTTGAACCACAAATTTTTCAGGATTCCCTTTGTGAAGTTTGTGCGCAGCTCTTTTGTGTGTCCCTGTTGGAGTGTCTCCAACAAAATATCTCCAACAGACACTACCGTTGATGAACAATAATCAGAGATGCAAAAATACAAGACAAATGCTGCAGATTAAAAGAAAATACTAATCTAACACAGTATTTTCTCATTTACAGTTAATTCTACAACAATATTAAATTGTAATGCCAGTCCGTGAGATTCAGATTGTCTCAAACGGGTCACATATGGATATGAAAACTGAATTAAAAAATATGTTCCGTCATGTTATATGATAAACAATAGTTAAAAGTATTCAAATAAATTATTAATAATCTTTAAACTTGTATTCTCTTTCACTTTAGTTGTTCAAATTGCACGTTTTGAGCGTAGAAAGTATATGCGGCCTAGTCCGGTCGATATGCTCACCGTCGCCATTTTGGATTTCCTTTTCGTATTATTTAGAACATATCAAGCAATATCCGCGATGAAACTCTCCAAATGTATGTAAAAATGGATGCAGAATTTGAAAATTCATCTAAAAACGTAGTAATATTAAGAAATCAACCTCTAGAAAATAAAATTACTTACCTTTTGCCAAATAATTAAATGTATTTAAAAGTTACGATAATTTCAACCAATCGCTATGCATAGAATGTTAGACTAACCTATTCTGCAGAAACCAAGATGGCGTTTGTTATTGTCACATGATATTTGAATGAATGACTTCAGAAGCATACGTAGTCATTACATAGCCATATTTGGGGGACACAATCCATCCTTCTGTGCAATTATTTATGGAGAAAGAAAGTTGTTAATGAGGAAAAATTTGAGGTGGTGGAATATTTTGAATATCTTGGGTCATTAATTACCAACAATGGTGACACAATGAAAGAAATTAAAAGATGAGTATCTGTTGCTCCTCAGAAACTAAAACACCTGAATAAATTGTGGAGGGGAACAGATATAACTACAAAAAATGGAAAATTTGGAATATGGCATTGCAGCTTGGGCAACAGCAGCTAAGTCAAACTTTAACAATACAAGTAGATTCCAAAATCAAGGAATGCAAATCATAACTGGAAGCCTGAAGACAACGCCTATTAATGAACTAGAAAAAATCACTTGTTTACAACCAATGCAGGATAGAAGATATAGCAGAGCCCAGCAACAAACAGAAAAATTTAGAAGATTAACAGACCACCCTATGTATAACAGGTTTAATGGTTTTATAAAGGGAAGACTGAAGCATAGAAACCTTGTAGAAACTGCAAAACGAAAGATTAGGGCAGATCCCACTTAACATATCAACAGTCAAACCCATTTACAATGCACACAAGTTCCCAGCTTGGAGACAAAAGCAACTGCCTGAGATGATAGAAAACATTCCTGGTATTGAGAAAAAGAACACTCAGCATGAAACCGAAAGAAGAGAAATAACCCTAAACTACATAAAAGAACATTACCCAAGCAGCAATTGGACCCATGCATATACAGATGGATCAGCCAAAAATTCAATAGAGAATGGAGGAGGAGGAATTCTCCTAAATTTGAAAAATGGAGTGAAAAAAAAACATTCAGTGGCAACTGGAAAATTTTCAAGTAACTTCAAAGCGGAGGTAGAGGCTCTGAAAACTGCAGCAGAAATGCTCTTGATGGAGGAAAATAAAGAGAAGCAAATAGCTATCTTCACAGATGCAAAGTCAGCTGTCTCAATACTGAAGAGCAATAACAGCACAGAAATAGCTCACCAAAGAGCAGCACTCCATGGTCTATGCCAGAAATCCAAAAAAGTTGTACTACAGTGGATCCCATCACATTGCAGTATACCTGGAAATAAAGAGGCTGATAGACTGGCAAAAGAGGGCGGACGACTACCACAGCCTGACATAGACATAACCTATAATGAGGCAAAGAGGTTGTTAAAAAGCACTTATAGAACCAAATGGAAATGAGAACATCCAGGCCACCAGAAGGATGATGCATATTACAAACTCGACCGAAGAGAACAAGTAGCAATCTTCAGACTCCGCACAGGACATAACAGGCTGATATACCACTTGTTCAATAAACTAAAGATAGGAGATGCCGATGAATGTAATTGTCGAACTGGAAAAATGACAGCAAAACATTTGCTGCAGGATTGCCCAATATATGCAGAACAGAGAAAGATATTTTGGCTCACACCTGCTTCATTTGAGGACAAGCTCTATGGAGGTATCAACAAGCTCAAGTTGACCGCAGCTTACTTTAACTACATTCAGGTTGACATTTAAAGGTGTATGAAGAAGTATTCAGACTGCCACACTTCATACCACAGGTATGTCGGTTACAAAAGCCTCCCAGAGGCATGAAATGGAATATTGCTCGGATAGCAAATCCATTACGTGGAAAGTCCGAATCAAAAGCTCACTGTGTGGGCTTCATAAAAGGTGGAAAAAGTGTCCTAGTGGCACGAAATGGAATATTGCTCGGATAGCAAATCCATTACGCAAAAAGTCTGAATAGAAAGCTCACTGTGTGGATGTCATCTGCACACTGCATTCTTCTGGTTTCCGGAAGAACAGCCTATGGTGAACGGAAGGCCCAATATATGGAAGTGAGGCTAAGCATCCATGTGCAGGACGTGACGATTCCTTGGGTGAGCCCAGTACCAGAGCGCTGTGTGTTGGCTCTGCAATTATGGAAGCCTCCTTGGATGGCGGGGAATGCCCATGGTCTGCCCCTGCCTTCCCTTGAGGGCTGACCAGGATGTCTTTGGCTGTTCTATATGGGCCTGCTCGGATGGGAGATAACACCACAACAGTGAGAGTCAAATGTCCTAAGAGACCCCTGGGAAGGTTAACCCGGTCAAAAAATGCCAGCAGAAGTCGGATGTGTCAGCCTAACGGCGCAAGAACGCAGCTCTGCTGTAAACAGGCACAACGCAATCACGTCCGAAAAAAAAATTCCGGATGAATGCAGAAGAAGAAAAAGAAGAACTACAAAAATTATATTTCTTACTTAATGCCAACTAGGTATCTGATCTCGCTACCAAAGAGATCAGGAGGGTGTGTGATTGCTAAGATATTATTTAATACCAGTCATTCTTGGGAGTAACTGATCCAAATAACCTATTTTGCTTGTAAATAACTAAAGCATTCACAAACGATGTATTTTCTAAAATGGTAAATATTTTACTGTGATACTAACAGGTAATTCAAAACTTGTATTCCATTGGTGAATTTAAAAACAGAAGTCACAAACAATGTGTTGCTTGATTTATTGCCTGGCATATTTCACAGCATCTAATGAGGTGCATGCTGCAGAGTTATATATTCATATGAAGTGAATAAATGAATAATACTTAGCTGAAATACTTAAAACACATAGTCACAGGTATTCTTCGAACATCTGAAGCATTTGAAACTCTTTCTGTCTGCACAAAATTGACTGGAACCACCTCATTACTAAGGTCTCACTATATTTGAACAATCGTTTATTGTTTATCAAATACAGTATGCAAAACCCGGGAAGGTTAACCTGGTCAACAAATACCCGCGGAAGTCGGATGTGTCGGCCAGAAGGTGGTATCACAGCTCTGCTGTAAACAGGCGCAACGCAATTACATCTGAAAAAACACTCTGGATTATTGCAGAAGAAGTATACAAAACTACCTTACTCCGTCTGAAAAAGAATTGTCACCGTACACCAAATCAAACTTTATTTAATTTCTTCTTTCGTTCGCTTGAAATCTGTCTGTATCTGCAATGTTGCTGCATTTATCAATTCCAGTGTAAGTTCAAGCAAATTACATAGGCAGAATGGAAATAGAGTCAGCAAATCAAGTAGACAAATATATATCAGTGTGGGTGAGAAAGAGAGTTAAATCAGTCTTCAGGAATTCCTGTGCAGTCAAAAGGCTATAACATTCTCTCCTCAGCGATTTCTCAGCATCTCATAGACTATGCTCATAAATGTTAACAAAGACAAAAGTGTTTTTTGTCAAAAATTAATATTAAAAATTATCAGTACATGATGCATTCTATTTATGTGAAAAAAATGAACTTGCATGCTTGTTGTCAAAGCACTTGATGATGATTATCAAAGTCAATCCCATGTCAATTGCTGCCTTCAGGTGTCAAGCATTAGCCCTTTGACGTATTAAGTCACAGCTTTATCATGTTAGGTGACCGGTTGCCCTCCACACAGCCACTTTCTGTTGGAATATCTCTGGCACCTGTTTTGCAGGAAAGTCAGAGCACCAAGCAGTACACTGTTGTGGCAGCCTTATAGTCTTACATTAGTTATCATGTATGTCCACAACATACTGCTACATATACTACTAATAATGTCCTGTATCGATGTATCTTCTTGCCACAATGTCAAGCTGTCTGGCAGCTTCTTTCTAGACCTGAACCTGTCTCTTCTCCATCAGCCTTCCTGTTGTCAGTGCTGTGTTCCAGTTTTCCCATGGTATGTCGAAAGAATGTACTGTCTATTTCTGATGTATTATCAGTTCTGTTTCTGTGTTGGCTTCTTTCTTTCTTTCCCCTTTTTCTTTCTTGTTCTTGTTTTCTTTCTTTTCTTATGTCTTTCTGTAAGTTAGCTTTTAAATGTGCGCATGTTATATGAAGGGAATATGGACCTTAGTACAAGATCTTATGAAGTGAGTTGTCCAGCTGCATTGCTCGCTGCCATTCTCTACAACTGAAGCCTCAGTAACCATTTAAGGATTATCTGTCGACATAATTCTGTCTGTCTGCCTTTCTTTCTTTATTTCTTTTCTTTCTTCTGCTTCCTTTTTTTGCACTCAGGCAACAGTGTTAATAACTCCAGCATAAACAGCAGTTGGAGATGTCTTCTTACATTTTGTATCTATCTATTGTGCTCTTAGCTTATTATTGTTATTATTGTTTGTTACAGATATTGCCAAACATATTGGGCTACGGCAACAGTTGGACAGTCAGTTGAGTGAGAACACGCTCGTCAAAGAGGTTTGCATGTTTCTTAGTCTTTATGTACACTTATTTACTGCATGGAGTTTGTGGTGACCATAGTGATTAGTGCACTTTCCTGCCAGTATATTCATCTGGGTTCAGTCCCCATCTGTGGTGGGATTATATAAGGGTCCTTCATTTGAAACTTGTTCTAATGGCTTTATTACAAAAGCATGAAAGAAACATTAACAGGTGTGGTAGAATTAAACAAAGCATTCATTTTGAATGAATTATGCACCATGGGTTGGTCGAAAGAAGTCGACATAGGCATTCAGGCAAGCATCCCATTGCTTAGGTAGGCGGCGAATGCCGTCCACACAGAAAAAGGATTGTGGTTTGCTCACTGAACCAATTGTTACTGCGTTCATTACGTCTGCATCTGTGTGAAATCGTTGCCCCTTGAGAGCTGTTTTTAGAGGTGCGAACAAATGAAAATCACATGGTGACAAATCAGGACTATAGGCTGGATGTTGCAGAATTTCCCACTTCTTCCAAGCTAATGCTTCATGCACAATCTTTGCAACATGCGGACGAGCATTATCGTGCAACAAAATCACACCGCGAGAAAACATGCCGGGTCGTTTATTCTTGATGGCTTTTTGCAGCTTGTCTAGTGTTTGCAAGTAGTGGGTAGAGTTGATGTTGACACCAGGTTCTTTAAAGTCGGCCAACAATAGCCCTTCATGGTCAAAAAATGCGCTCAGCATAACCTTACCAGCGGAAACCTGTAACTTGAATTTTTTGGTGATCCAGCATGCTTCCATTGCATGTCTCTCTTTTGTTGCTCAGCTCAAAGTGGTGACGCCATGATTCATCGCCTGCCACGATGCGGAAGAGAAATGCATCACCTTCCACTCTGTAATGCAGCAAGTGGTTCAAACACCATCCCATGCGTTCCTCTTTTTGGTGGTCGGTCAACATCCGTGGTACCCACTGTGAACACACCTTCCGATATTGAAGTTTCTTATGAACGACCTTTTTAATTGTCCCAATTGACATCAAATTCTTTCGCTAGCGAACGTATACTTCGACAACAGTTCATCTGTACTGCTGGTATCAATTTTGGCGATGGTTTTTTTTCTGTTGTAACAATATGCAATTGACCCAGCCGTCGAAGATCTGTCATGAACTGACGTCTTTTCTGAAACATTCGTGCCCAGTCTGTCACTGTTGTCTTCGACACACATTTGTTACCGTACGCTGTCTGCATTCTTCGGTGAATGTCCACTGGTCGACATCCTTCAAATGAAAGAAACTGAATCACTGCTCTTTGAGCTTCTTTGGACGGATTTTGGATCAACCCAGCCATTTTCTCGACGGTCAGAAACAGAACCTATGCATCATGGGATGATATGCACGTGCTCTTTTATTCATTGGTCAGTACTTATCACATGACTATGTTATGATCATGTTCAACGTACGCAATTATGTGCAGTGCGGCATGAACAGATTTCAAATGAACAATCCTAATATTTTCTTACCAGCTTGGCAGTCGTCGTCAACCGGGGTTCATAACATGGGCACCAGTTTCCAGAATTGTCTGGGAAATAAAGGTGGTGTGGTAACTGACCACCCTACTTCATTAAATCGTGACTTAGAATATGTGACCACTCCAATGGTAGTGTCTGTTATGGGGCTAGCTGCATACCTGTGACTGGCATTTGGTTGTTCTGTTTGACACTTAATGGCTGGGAAGCCAGTTTTTGGGGCTGATGTTTCTGAGTGCTGATGATGGTTCATTTGGTTCTGTTTGTACATTTTAAATGTCTCTTTCATTCATCATCCATCAGCTTGTTCTGTGTTAAACTTCTCTTCTCTCTGTCTGTCTCTCTCTCTCTCTGTCTGTCTGTCTCTCCCCCCCTGGAGGAATTGTGTGATAAATCCAGCAATTAGCATGATGGTATATGTGTTAAAAAGAGGTAGGTGGTTATGCTATCTGCAAGTGTTATCTTTGTTCCTGTTATAGTATAAATGATTGATAATCGTATCTGCAGTATTTTGTTTAAGTTGGAATGCATGGATTTAGTATATTTGATTTAGTTGGACTGCATGGAAGCAACAAGGAAACAGACCAGTAACTTTTATATGTCTAATTTCATGTAGTGTTTTACGTAGTTGTATCGGTGTGTGTGTGTGTTTGTTTGTGCGCTGATGAAGGTTTTTAACCGAAACTTCTATTTTGTCACTTGTTATGTTCTAGTCAAGTTTATCAGTTTTAATTCTCATTGTTCTGTGGTTCATTCGGTGTATTTTAATATATGTTGAACTTTTCTGTAGTGGTGTTTGTCCATCAAGAATGATGATGACCATTCATTCCATCCAATGGGGTTGAAAGTTTGCAGCCGTGAGTTCTAAGATGGCTGATAAGACCTATTTTGGCTTGAAATGTTCTTTTACAATGTCGGCAAAGAATGCTTGACGTTCCGGGAGGAGGATCACCTGCAATGGTTTTTCTGACCAGTCTTATTTTCACAGCTCTGACAGTCCCGTTTGCTTCACAAGTGACTATACCCTTGCGTAATAATGTACGCCATGAATTTTGGTCTTTGGCAACAGTCTCCCAAGTATCATGATTAATTCCAAAAGCTTTTAGTGAGATCTTCAGAATGTCTTTAAAGCATTTCCTCTGGCCGCCTTGGGAGCATTTATCACAGCGCAGCTCACCTTAAAAAATTTTTATGGGAGCCTGTGATCTGGCATGGGAGTCAAGTGACCAGCCCAGCAAAGCTGTAGTTTGCATGCATCTGCTGATACAGCGGTGGATGCCAGGAGATAAATTGAAACATATATGTTGTGTCTTCATTTCATCTCTGTTGCCATATGAGACTGATGATGATGATCATGGTGATGATGATGTTTGTGTTCACAGTGATGACAATGATAGACTTTGGCGGTGATGATTATGAAATGCTTGAAATTTTTCTATTCTGTATTCAGGAGCTGGACAGGCTGGAGAATGGCGCAGCTGTTTTTAAAATGGTGGGACCAGCTTTGATCAAACAGGACCTTGTAGAGGCCAAGCAGAATGTGCAGAAACGCATAGACTACATTAATGGAGAGTTGTAAGCAGAGTGTAGTTCTTTTTCTAGTTTACATTTGTTATGAGTGACTGATTATGAGTCAAACAGTAGCCTTCACCCTATCTTTGGTTGTATGTATTTATGCATCTCTGACACACAATATCTTCTACTTGTCTTTGGTTGTACGTATGTATGCATCTCTGTCACACAATACCTTCTACTTGTTTGTGGTTGTACGAGAATATGTAAGAAAGTTATGTACCACAATTATTATCTCTTTACCCGTTAATAACATATATATGAAATTTAGGCACAGTATTCATGCACATGTGCAGCAAATATTTCAACTTCTCAACATAATCCCCATCAACTTTAACGGCTTTATGCCATCTTGAAACAAGAGCATGTATCCCAGATCTTCACCACGTTTTGTCCTGTTCTCGGAGCTATTTCTTCACTGCACTAATCACTCCTCCATTGTCTTCAAACTTTGCCCCATGAATAGCATTCTTAAGAAGACCAAAAAGATGGAAATCAGCTGGTGCCAGGTCTGGACTGTAAAGTGGATGGAGCAGTCGATTCCACCACATTTTGTTGATTGCCTCCCTTGTTTGCAAACTTGTGAGAGGACATGCATTGTCGTGAAGGAGAAGCAGTTGCTCTTGATTCTCGTGAGGCCTAGCCCTACAGTAATGACGATTGAGTGTTTTGATGTATATTTCTGAATTGATGGTTCCACCTTTTGGCAACACACCCACGAGAATAACCCCATCAATGTCCTGAAAACAGTGAGCATGGCGTTACCGGCTGATGGAGTTGTTTTAAATTTTTTCCTTGCTGCTGGTTGAGAATGATGCCATCCATTGACTTGTCTTTTTGTCTTTGTCTCAAAATAATGAACCCAAGTTTCGTCTCCAGTCAGAATGTTTGACAAAACAACATCCCCGTCTCGATCAACTATGACCTCATATGATCTGCTTACTATAGCATTCCTATGATTTCCAGTTGTTGCTATGTTATTTAATTTTTGCTGAATGTAGGCTGATTGCTTAGTTTATGCCAAGTTGCGTATTTTCATATCAGGGCTTTTCCATGTGTATAGTCGTCTTTTATGGTGTTTAAACCATGTGTTTCCAATTATCATATCATTAATATTTGCCCATTCTATTAGTTTCTCTCCTCGTTCATTTCTTGTACCTAAACCGTAATTACCCACTATATCCTCTATTTTCCCCTTTTCTACTTTTGCATTAAAATCTCCCAATATTATGTTTATTTCTTGTGATCCAATTTGAGCTATTGCCATTTCTATTTCATCGTAAAAGTGTTGTATTTCTTCTTCACTGCTGCTTGTTGTTGGTGCATTTACTTGTATAATATTTATATCTATTGGTTTGCCTTTGATTTTGACCATTATAACTCTATCTGAAATACACCAGTATCCATTCATAGATTTGGCTGTTTTTTTCATCAAATATTATTCCTACACCTTTTTCATGTGTGTCCCCTCCAGAATAAATTATTGTGTGTTTGTCGGGTATAATTTTGCCAGATCCCTTCCATCTCATCTCACTTATGCCTAGTATATTCATTTTCATGTTTTCCATTTCTCTTAAAACATTGTTTTAACTTTCCCAGCTCATTTAATGTCCTAACATTCCATGTTCCTACTTTAAATTTATTTAGTTTAGTTATAGTTTTAGTTTTGCCATCAGTAGCTGGATGACGGTCTGGTGTCACCTGTGGCTCATGACTGTCCCTACCGGACGAGGATGTCCTAAGACAGCCATTAATGTCGTTCACTATTTCTGAAATGTGTGTCGCCATGAAATCTTGGGAAGATAATGTGGTGGTTTCCCCTTGCCTTCCACATTCACATGGTGGTCTTTTAACTCTGCCTTTGACAGCCATCTGACTGTCAGGACAAGTGAGTGCCCTGCTCTGCTCAGCTGCAGAGTTGTCCACTTATTCCGGTGGATACTCGGTCCCCAGAGCTGTGTTAGCCACACCGTGGTGTGTTTCCATCCTCTACCACGTGGAGGTGCAGTTGGGATTTTCCCTTCATAAAGTTATGGTCTATGACCAAAACTCTCCAGTACTTTTAGAGGACAGTTTGTGCCAGGTGTGGTATATTTAGTTAGTTTCTATCTAGTGTAACCTGCTTGTTTACTTTTGAGCAAGCGGTTAGGATGAGAATTAAATTGTTGCCAGCCCTGTGATGAAGGTGTTACAGACAAAATTTGTAATCCCACATACTGCTCTTGAAACACAGCTGCAGGGGATTTGGAAGCAGACTGCCTTGCTAGTTTTCCATACAATTGTATGAATGCCTGTCATTCAGAAAGGCAACACCACAACCTCTCAGCCACCCCCGTGTACATTTAACAATAGTAGAGCCTGTTCTTGTCATTGTTAGATCTCATGTATTTTAATGTACTTATTTATTTACTTTGTTTCTTTCTTCGCAGCAAACGGCACGAAAATGTCATCAAGGAACTAGAGAAAAAGGCGGACAGTCATCGGGAGAATCTCAGCAAGCTGCAGCACCAGTTCCAGCAAGCGCAGGTCAAGGCTGCAGCGAAATCATAGTTCTGCCGTGTTGCCAGCATGTGTGTGACATCTGTACATATTTCTGTGCTATTTTGCATTGTGGTACACAAGTACAAGGTGGCATGTCTTTGTGCCCCTGGAATGATTGCAGACCAGTGGATTTTCCAGGATGTCCCTTAAGCATTTTGTCAAATTCTGGAACTTAACTCCAGTTCCGTTAAATAATAAAATGATTTCATTTTTCTTCACACTGTTTACTGTAGTTCTAGTAATGACTACACAAGGAAGTGTATTTTTTGTGTGTGTGTGGTTTTGAATAAACGCTCCTTGAGACTCCCCAAATAACTGTTTTGATTTTTGTCTTTGTCCTCACTGTTCAGTCCACAATTGGCAAAACATGATAATCTTGAATGGTGTTTGTCGACCAATGTTGAGTCCGCAGTTGACAAAACATGTTGTATTCTTGAATGATGCATGTCTGTGTGGGCCTCCCAGTAACTAGATTCACAACATGGATCTTGAAGGTATGTTTGTTTTTTGTTTTGGTGCTTGCGGGCTTTGAACTCAAGCCTAGTCCGTACACACTACTTCTAGTAGTGCTGGACTGAATTTTGCCTCTGGATTAGCTTTCTCTATTAACAGTGCCCCTCACCATGAGACGAACCTACTCTGACTTCAGTGGTACTTGTAACTTACGTCCACACGTCAAGGACGATAAGTCAACACTTTAGTCCAACTGTCCGGTGTAGGGGTTGAACCCCTTACCTCGGCATCATCACACCAGATGTTTAAGAATATGCGTTCTTATCCACTCAGCCATACTGACCTACAAGGTTATGTTTGATTGCGTGTCTGCCAGGCCGTATGTGCTGTTATGTCCTGTCCTGATACGAACCGGATCACTTTATTCAATGAAGGTAGTAATTGCTGCTTCTTTCTTGTTTGAGTTTTCTAGTCAACTTGCTTAGTGTCTTTTCATGGACAGTGATAAGATTGTTCTATTTATCTTATTGTACTCCTTTAGCTAACATATTTGCTCTTTAGTTTATAGGTATGCCAAAGTGAGATCATATTCACTGTCACTATCATCATGTGTCTTGCTGACTGACGTGGGTGATTACGCTTCTCCACATCATTCAATCCCCAGCAGCATGTTGTCAATTCATTCATTGACACTCGTCCATGCCATGACTCAAGGCTATCTAGAGTTTTCTCTCGTTGCTGCCCTCTCTCTTTCTTTTCCCTCTAATCTTTCCACTTGTCACAATATGTTTTAGTTTTTGCCTTCCCATAGTACGACCAAAAGATGATGCCTGTCTTGTTCTGATGTTTGCGATAAATTGTCTTTGTGTCTTAGCCTACTCATACACGCTGTTATATATCCACTGCAGTACTCCCTTTGTGTTGATGATAACTTGGTTTAGGGTTATTGATATCTCTGGGTATTTGTCACTGTTGGGATCTTCAGATTGACATTCTCCACAGCCAGCGAAAGAAGGTGACATTCTCCACAGTGTGTGATATCACTCCTAGAATAGCTTGCTGTCCTCTTGGTTAGCTGAGAAATTATTTTTTTCTTTACGTGACTTGTTTATGGTTGTTGGAGTCACTGTTAGGATCTTCTAGATTGACATTCTCCACAGCCAGCGAAAGAAGACAAAGACATTCTCCACAGTGTGTGATATTTCTCCTAGAATAGCTTGCTTTCCTCTTGGTTAGCTGAGAAATTCTGTTTTCTTTACGTGACTTGTTTATGGTTGTTGGATTTTATGGCCAGATTTTTCTACATTATGGAGTAGCCTGCGTCAGGCACAACCCTTCCTAAGTCGCCTCTTCTAACGTGCCTGATTGGGTGCAGGGTTACTCTGTGATTCCCTTGCAGGCCCTGGTAACTCATGGAGAAGAGAATTACAGACAAGATGAATAATATTTGGAGAACATGGACGGGGCTACAGAAGACAGGACAGGTGGGTGTGGTTTGGTTGAGGTCATGGGCGTGGCAATTGGGGATAAAGAGCAGATGCAGAAAGTAGTAGATTGAAATTGCATCAGTAAGGAATAGTCTGCAGGCAGTGGCTTGTTGTGTTTATCATTTCTGCAGCAGCACTGGGCCCTGTACTTCTGCTGTGTAGTTTGAGCAGAATGTTCCACTTGGTAAGATGGTGGGTTGGTTTCTTTCACTAGATAAATTGTACAAGTGCTGAAATGTTTTATATCAAATCTGTTCTGCTGTATGGCAGTGAGTCTTAGAATTTGAACAGACAAATTAGGAAGGGCTTGAAGTTTGGGCCAGCGAAGGGGTTACGACAACAATTCACAATCCTGCATGCCGCATTTGGAGCACTGCTTTGGGCGATTTGGAAGCAGATTGCATTGCACTGGCTGTCATATAAAGATGTGAGTATCAGTTGTTCAAAAAGCAATGGCAAACTACTGAATGTAAACATGCCACAAAATCACAAACAGTTAAAAACATCCTGGGGTTGACTGACTTCCTGTAAAGGATGTGTAACTAACTGAAGTCAGGGAGGGTGTGGTTTCTAGGATGCATGTTGTGAATACTTTGGTCAGCCACAGTAAGTGAACACTGAAATATGTAAGTTCATTGCATACCGAGATTGATGCTTTTTTTTCTTTTTACACGTTTGCTTGCATTGATCTTGAGCATAGTCCACGATGTGCTAATACTTCTAGTTGCTTGGGTAGATTAGCAAATTTTGCTTCTACCCGTGTCTTTCGCCATGCATCAGGTGAACCCATTCTGACTTCTGAGGTACTTGTAATTTACATCCCAAAGTCAAGGATGAGAAGTCAATATTTTAGTCCAACAGACTGGTGAACCCATTACCTCCGCATCAGCATACCAAAAGTTTAACGGCGAGCACTTTTTTTCCTTAGGCCATACACCTGGCTTCCACCCTGTTTGATTTCAGGTTTACCATTACCTTACCCCTTCAACCTCAAAGAGAAGTTATATCAGGGTTCATCCCTGGCTCAGATTAATAATCCTGTGACTGAGTTCCCACAAATAGCGGCTGACCGCAGTTTCACCCACAAGATATTAATTTGAAGGTGATTGTAGTTCAAGGAGGGTAATGGCTAAGTTTCTATCAGCAGTTTTCCCACGATTAAATAATTTATCACATTTCCCCCTACATCTCTTTAACTGGCCTTTATGCAGACTGTCTGCCCTAAGCAGTTGTTACATTATAGTAATGCATTTTGTGTGAAATTATGGGACAGGTAAAAGTAAGAATTTGAATAAAGAAGCTAATCTAACAATTAGAGGGTTCAGAAAGAGTTTTAGCCCTTAATGATATGTAGTCATTGTTCAAGGTCGGTAACTTGCTTTTACCAGATGTTTTGTTTCGTTATCTCCAGGATGGTTTTCAAATATTTCTGTTATAACTGTATAGTGAGGTTGACCTCTAAACTTCAAAGTAAATAAAAACTCGGGGTTCGGGTTACACAACACATTCTCTAACATGGGGATATACTCTTGTTGTTAAAGAGTTTAAAAATAAAATCACATAAGGAGTAACCTGGAGAGAACTTGAAAGATCCCAGCGATTCAACAAGAGGTTGGGAAATAATGCTGGTACTGAACAGGACACATTGAGGACACCCGAGGATGTGTCAATAGAAAGTCCATTCACTAGAACTCACAGGGCGAACAAAATAGAGACAACACAAATGAGGAGAAATTGAGGTGCATGAATAATATGGGGAGGGGGTGCAGGAGATAACACAATAAAGGGTGGGTTGGTTGAGGGCCTCTTCTCCAATAGTGAGTAAAGTGTAGAAGAAGAAGATCTGCTTAATATAAAATGTCACATCCTTGCTTAGAATTGACAATTGAATGAGGTGTAATTATATCATTGTTGTCGGCTTATTTATAATTTACAGTAGTTTCATAAACTAGGTACCTACACGTACATTTATTTTTCTTGCTTATCCTATTTACATCTTTCCCATTGCAACATACGCCTGTGAGACATGGACACTTACTAAACAAGCTGAACAGTGCATAAACGCCTTTGAATATAAATGTTATAGACGAGTTCTAAGAATATATTGGGTAAAGAAAAGAACAAATGCACCCATACTTCAAGAGTTGAATATTGAAGAAGGTTGGCTATTAAAGACGATAAAACAAAGAAAAGTGAAATATTTTGGTCACTTGAAACGTCACGAAAGTTTGGAGAGAACAATCATGGAAGGGTATATGCCTGGGAAGAGAGGAAGAGGAAGGCCTAAAGAGAAGATGGGTGCAGGATGTGGCGGATGATCTCCAGATGGGTGTATCAGGACGCGGGACATCTTGCTTATGATCGAGAGGTTTTCCGGAAGGTTGTTATGGGAGCGAGGTTCTGCAAAGGACATCTACTGAATGAATGAATCCTATTTACAGGACATTGCTGTCAACACCATCGTTTTACCGCTGTTGTTGATATCTTGGCAAGATTATGCTCAGTAGTTTACCATTGCTTTCTGAGCGACCGGCGCACATACCCCTGTAAGTAACCAACGCGAAGCGATCCTCTACCGAATCTCACGCAGCTGCGTTATCACATGTGGATATACAGGATTACATAGAAAGTCAATAAGCTCTTTGCCAGGGAGACCGTCACATGTAAATTAGTCTTATTATTTATATTGTATGTTGTAAGTTTACACAGGGGGGTCTGAATAAAGCTTATGTTTCATGTTTTTAGTATTATTTCATTTTGTTTTTCGCGGCATTCACCAAATCCGACACCCCAATTTTGTGTGATTAAATATGGAAACTTCTTAATACGATGCTGCTGATGTTGGTACGTGATGCTTCTTTAAGTTGTTTTATTTTTTTTAAATCGTGGTCATAAAGTATGTTTGATGTCAGCTCACGACATTAGCCTTCACTGATATGAATCGATGAATATTTACCAACTCACTCACTATTAATGCCACAGTCTTGTGTCATGGCATGGAAGGGAGTCAACACACAAACTGACCCATGCTGTTGGAGATAGTTTATGGAGAAGCATGACCTCCATGTCACGTGATGATGAATTCCTTGTTTATCCAATAATTATCTCAATCAAACAACATGTTATTTCTGAAGCTCTGTCTTTACTTTAGGTATTCAACATCTTGTCCTCCATTTTTCCATTTCGAGAGATTCACAAGAAGCCGAAATTATATTTGTTTCTGTCTTAAGTGTGAGTGGCTAGGTAAAATGGAGTTCGGAACATGCACGTGCATCCGGATTCGGCTTGGCGGGGATAGTTAAGCCTAATATGATCAACATCAGTGAATCCACATCGTTGTCCAGAATGAGAGACTCGGGAGTAAGAATTGGCAAGGCCAGACACGAGAGAATGAGGGGTCTCAACAACCAACACAGATCTGGCTCATTTAGCCGCCGTTCGCTGGTGCATATGTTGAAGGAGTGGGGATCTGACCACTTGTGGACTTGTCCGGAATGCAAGGATGATTCCTCAACAGATACTTGATTGTGTGGTTCACAAAATAAGGTCCAAATTCATTTTGAGATATGGTAAATAAAGTGGGTTAGATAAACATATTATGAGCGTTAAGCCTGATCACTAGTATGAGGACGAGTCAATAAGTAAGCTACACAGTTCTGTGGGATGGCAGGTAAATATAGCTGGTGTTTTCTACAGGTGTCATTAGATGACAGCAACATCGAACTTTATATTCCCGTTCATCAGGTGGCGCTAGGTGTCGCTTGTGCAGTGCATAAACAAAATGTACTTATGGAGTGTTCAACTAAAGAGCAACGTGCTGTTATGCGTTTTTTTGTTTGTGGGCAAAAGGACTGCCTGCAAAGGCCATTCATAAAGAAATGCTTCCTGTTTATGCTGCCAAATGTTTGTCCCGTAAAGCGGTGCATAGCTGGGTAGAAACAGTTTCTCAAGGGCGCTCTAAAATTGATGAAATCCTATCTGGTTGTCCTGTTGAGATTGCAACAGAAGCATCCGTGCAGCGGGTGGAGGAGATGATTAGATGAGACAGGCGAGTAACAATAGACTCTGTAGCATCTGCAATAGGGTGCTGTGAAATTCTATCGATGCTTCATGATGCAATTTGAAGAAAATATCCAGGACTGCTGACTATAGGAGTGTTGCTTCTTCATGACAATGCCAGACCACATACGGCTCGATTAATTCAAGAGAAAATTAACCAACTAAGGTGGGAAGTTCTGGAACATACACCTTACAGCCCCGACTTAGCCCCTAGTGATTTCCACCTTTTTGGTCCACTGAAAACTCACCTTGGCGGGAGACATTTTGCGAATGACGCCGAAGTTGAATGTGAAGTGAAAACGTGGTTTAGAAAACGGAGCCGCAATTCTATGCAGCCGATTCAGGAGGACTGATAAAATGATGGCATAAGTCATCAATGTTGGTGAAAATTATGTTGAGAAGTAAAGGAACATTGTATGTATAAAAATAAACGGGTTTCAAGTTATCATATTTAGTTATTTTTCTACAGCCATTTGTAACTTACTTATTGACTTCCCCTCATAAAACGGCAGCTAAGCATTTGTCACAGGTGTGTCAGCCACATGCAGAACAGGGAAAACTATTTTGGCCCACACCAAACCAACGTTTGAGTACAAACAATGTCAACAAGCTTAAGCTGACTGCTGCTTTCTTTGGGTCGTCTCATATTGATATCTGAAGGTGTACGAATATTGAAAAGAGGTCTGATCAACTACTGATAAGGGCATACAAGCAAAGAAGACCGGGATACCGAACCAGAGGAAGGCTAAGAAAATGATCGATTTGCAATATCAAGAATAGTCTGCACAAACACAGTATTTACACAGTATTTATTTCATCAATAGACTGCATCAAGCCATAGTTGTAACTTATAAAACGATCACCAAGCAACACATTTAACACACAGCGATACAATCATTTTGCTGACTAGTGCTTTAAATAATAAAAACAATTCAGGCATAGTCTGTTATTCAGGGATTGTAGTTTGCCACAGCTGTGACCCATGCTCGCTGAAATGGTTACACTGTTTCAATATTAGTTCTGTTAACTAACATTAGACCTTGTTGAGAATTTGGGTCAAGGCTGTGTCTCCCAGCTTGGTGACCTGTGGAAGAGTCGCGACAAAGTGGTTATTGGGTTTGAAAACGTGCAGTATAAGTAGATTGGTAGGCAGGAAGATAGAGAGGCAGACATAGATAGACAGACAGATATATAAAAAAGGCGGTCATACATACGAATGAACGAACAATCTTTATTTTTTAAAGGGTTAAGAATTGGGCACGAAGGCCCGTCTGACATTCTGCCCTTCTTCTCTATTTCCTCATACATTCTTTCATTCAACATCACTTATGAAGCTAATCTTTGATAACAAAAGAACATAAGCATTACAACGCATGAAAAATAATAATACATGACTCACTGAGGCAGTGTTTAACATGGGCACTATAAGTACCTAAGGGAGGTGTAACGTGCCATACATATGGGAATGTTTATTGGCTAGTTGTCGCTTGAGACAATTTACCATTATTATTGACAGACAGACTGACTGATATATAGAAAGACGGACATACATATAGATTGATAAACAGATGCAGGGTTGGGTGGATGGACAGATGAAATAAAAAGGGTTTACGGATTCAAGGCAAGTGGATTGACTTCATTGCACCAGGTTTATCCCATATGGCTGGGTCTCTTTCTGCAGAGCGGCCTGTAATAATCAATCCCACAGAGCACGAACTCTGCAGCGCCACCTACCCCCACCCACCTGGAGGTCTCCAAAAACCAAAATTGCACTCTTTAAGCCGAAGGATAATATATCGCCTATTGTGACCTCCAATTTTGACAGAAGGACGATATATCGCCATACTACTGTCATCGTGTTATTTGTTTTGTTCTATGGAGTCTTCAGCAATTTCAGTGCTCCGTGAATGAAAATTTACATTATAATACATGTTTATTTGACTGTGCTCCATGTTTGGTCCAAACCCACAAACAATACAAAGTTAAAGACCTATTTTCACGTCATGTGACCTGTTGGGTATATCATGTAAACCGGTAAACGAGTAACGGGTGGCTCAAGTGGTCAGTTTCCCACCAGCTGCTTTACTTCCCAGACAGTTTCCTGCCACCCGTTATAGGCAGGGTCGAAATGGTAGCCCGAGTCAATGAAACAATACCCCACCTTAAAGGGAAGACATGGCATCGGACCAGCGGCCTTGTGTGTTAGGTACCGCCCCACCCGACAGACCGTGACCATCCGACAGACCGTGACCACCCAACAGACTGACCACCCGACAGACCGTGACCATCTGACAGACCGTGATCACCCGACAGACCGTGACCACCCGACAGACCGTGACCATCCGACAGACCGTGACCATCCGACAGACCGTGACCATCCGACAGACCGTGACCACCCAACAGACTGACCACCCGACAGACCGTGACCATCCAACAGACTGACCACCCAACAGACCGTGACCACCCGACAGACCGTGACCATCCGACAGACCGTGACCATCCGACAGACCGTGACCACCCAACAGACTGACCACCTGACAGACCGTGACCATCCGACAGACCGTGACCATCCGACAGACCGTGACCATCCGACAGACCGTGACCACCCAACAGACTGACCACCCGACAGACCGCGGCACAACCAACAGACCACGGACGACCTGACAGACCACAGCCACCCGACAGACAGAAAGCAGACTTACAGCGGTCATGACACTGCCCTCTACTGCCCTGGTCACTGTCCATCTGAGGTCCTTCTCTGCATAGTGGTAGGACTCCACTGTGCGGCCATCCTCAACGGTCAACGTCAGCTAGGGAGAACAGGACAAAGTGATTATATTAGTTTAATGCAGAATGGTGCTTACTTGTTTGTGTTGGGAGCTAGATAGGATAACACACTAATCATATTAGCCTAGAGAGGACAAAACACTAATCATATTAGTCTAGAGAGGACAACGCACTAATCATATTAGTCTAGAGAGGACAACACACTAATCATATTAGCCTAGAGAGGACAACACACTAATCATATTAGTCTAGATAGGACAACACACTAATCATATTAGAATAGAGAGGACAACGCACTAATCATATTAGTCTGGAGAGGACAACGCACTAATTATATAAGTCTAGAGAGGACAACACACTAATCATTAGTCTAGAGAGAACAAAACACTAAACATATTAGCATAGAGAGAACAACACACTAATCAATCAATCAGATGCCGTCTCCGCAATGAAGGTTGGCTGCAATGGATCTCCCACACTGTCTGTCTTTTGCATTGACATGTACATCCTGTCAGGCTGATGTTCGTCCATCTCTTGATGTTATCCTCCCACTTGTATCGTTGTCTACCTCTTGCTCGCTTGCCCTCAGCCTTGCCTTCCAGTATGGTTTTTATAAGAGTATCATGTCTTTTACATTAGCCTAGATAGGTCAAAATACTAATCACATTAGCCTAGAGAGGGCAAAACACTAATCATATTGGTCTATAGGGGACAAAATACTAATCATATTAGTTTAGACGTGATGCATTCGTACATGTGTTGCAAGCTAGAGAGAACAAAACACTAAACATATTAGTCTAGACATGACGCATACGTGCATGTGTTGGAAGCTAGAGATAACAAACCACTAAACATATTAGTCTAGACATGATGCATACGTGCATGCGTCGAAACGGAGGGAAGAAAACAATTACCATGTTAGTGTAGCGGTGGTGCATATGTGTTGGGAGACATAGTGAACGCGACAAATCGATAAACTGTGGGCTCGTAAGCAAGCGCACGCGTGTAAAGGACCACTTCCATTGTACATAATTATCTAGCCAAGTCCTTGAGTTCCCATAGATCACTCAAATAGAACCCCGGTACAACACACAAATGCTGTAACACACGCCTGGAAACATGTGTGCATACCAAAATTACACAAGAAATAAACACTAGCGTATCGGCAGCTTTCTCAAGTGATTTATTTGGTTTTTTTTTTTTTTTACTTCCTGATTTAGTTAAGCTTTCTCAGTGTCAAATATTGTCCAAGCAGCCACGTATTCGGCCTACTCTTTTCAACTTTTAGCTACCGAGGAATGAATAAAGTGAGAAATGTGCACATGGGTTCTCAAATTCCCAGAAGTCTGGACATCCAATCTTCTACCGAAAGGTAAAGGAGCTTGCCTTTTATCACTTCTCTTTCCGAGCCACTGTACCGTTTCATGTAGACAAAGTATCTCACTTTCCGAGACTGTATGTGCTATTTATGCGTCAGATTGTGACCCTTTGAAAACAGAAGTTTGTTCGGTTCGCTCAGTTGTCTTAGTTGTTCAAAAGTGGTACAATGTCAGCATTTGTTCTTCCGGTCCACGATACTCTTAAGAACATGTCTGTACCATTCAATTCAATTCAAGAAAGAAAAACTAAACAAAAACCTCGAACAGTAGAAGAACATCTCTAAATAATATTGTAATGTGCATCAACAAGATTGAATATGAACAGTTAAACAACCCGGTAATACATCTATGTCTGTTATCTTCATTGGCACCTTGCCGTCTTGACAGACGATAGTTTGTTACAGTGTGCTTCAAAAAGGTATAATAATATTTAATAACTACAACCCATTTCGGGAGCGAATGTGGCTGATCAGACCAATTCGCGCTGTAGATGTTCATCTAGGGTGGATGCATGTGAACACATGGTCATTTCCACCATCATGCACCATCTTACGTCTCACACGCTCAGTGTGTGAATTATCTGCAATAATTTTTTTCCTTTGTCTTTATTCCATGTTCCCCCATGTTATGAATCATCATCATATAGCATGCCGATTGTCGACGGCGATCATGTACCTCCAGAAACAGCTGTCTTCTATGTTCTTGATAAGATCGACCACTGATCGTCCCTGTACTACTCTATGAAACCGTCGGCCTTAAGACGCTTGGTCTTTCCGGTTGTCACCACCTTCCGAAGACTCTTATCTCATTAAATAACGAGAAACTTGTCCTGATGTGCATAAACAAACTGACGAGTATTGCCTGGCGCCCAAAGAAGAGGAAGAATGAAGTAGAAATTAGAGGACACACTAGACAACATACAAGTTGACAGCTAGTTACCATATCGGGATTCGAACCCGTCAGCTCCCCCTCTGCTGTGTGTCCACCGTGACGAGGTAGAGGGGCTTGTGCGTCCCAATGACCCCAAGAGCTATGCCGACGGTAGCACAGCTACTGGTAGGGCCACCCATGTCGGACAGGTCAAGGGAGAGGGACCAGACGAAGAGACACACAAACCTGCTGTCTTGTAGGTAGACGGGGGACAGTCAAAGGCTAGGGAAAGCATCCCGAATACATGCTTGTCGAAATCGGATGTACTGAGCCACAGGCTTGACAAAGCAGTGCAACGTAAAACCTGCTGCCTTGTAGGTAGACTGGGGACAGTCAAAGGCTAGGGAAAGCATCCCGAATAAATGCTTGTCGAAATCGGATGTACTGAGCCACAGGCTTGACAAAGCAGTGCAACGTAACTTAATTCATGATGTCACAAATCAAAATTAATCGTTATGGTGCTAATCCCGTGAAGTCCCATCAGGCGGTGATAGTGCCGGGCCCCCTGCCTCGAGGGGGTCCACCCATGACTACTGGTGGTCACCTTCCCCTGTGCTGTGGAGTCAAGGCACAGAGGAGTAGGTTAAGAGCTATTGACCAAATACCCCGGACACTCAACATACTACAGTGGAATGCCGAAGGAGTTTACAAGAAGAAAGACTCCCTAACACAGCGTCTTCATAAAGATAGAATAGATGTGGCATGCATTCAAGAGACACACCTCAACGCCAATCACAAATTCTCAGTCAGAGGATATCAGGCCGCACGTTTCGACCGCGAAGGACACAAAGGAGGAGTTCTAATACTTACACGAAACACAATATCTTGCAGCGAAGTATCTGTGATCTCTGACAACCAAACGGAAATTATAGGTGTTGATATAATGATAAAGGACGTGAAAATAAGAATCTACAATCTGTATAGCCCAGCAGATAAGGACCTTACACTCTCAAATATGAAAATAACTGACACAAACTGCATTATTGTCGGAGACTTTAATAGCCGTTCAGAAAGATGGGGATACCCAGATACTGACAAAAGAGGAGATGAATTGGAGGACTGGGAAATAGACTCAAATCTCCATCTACTCAACAAAGCGGATGACACACCGAGCTTCTACTCCAGAAGATGGCTTACCACTTCTACTCCAGACTTAGCTTTCTGCACAGGAGACATCCTCCACAAAATCGATCGCCATGTGCTGGACCAATTAGCAGGTAGTGACCACAGACCAATCAAGCTTGTAATGAATATGGAGTATGTTCCACAGGAGCAAAAGCCCTTGCCCCGCTGGAATTACAAACGAGCAGATTGGGACAGATTTGCCATACTAACAGACAAATATTGTGAAAACATAAATACACGATATGGCAACATAAAGCAAATGGTGGAAAGTCTAAACAGAGCGATAATACAGGCAGCCACTGAGTCCATTCCAAGAGGAGCGAGGAAAAATTACAAACCATACTGGACTGAAGAACTACAAAGTTTGGAGGACAAAGTTGAAGATGCCAGGAAGACAGCAGAGAGAGAACAAACAATTGAAGCGAACATCTCTCTCAAAGCCATCTCAGCAAAATATAAAAGAACAGTAAATCAAACAACAAGAGATTGTTGGAGGGAAAAAACAGAAAACCTGAATTTTGACAGGGATGGAAACAAACTATGGAAACTAGTGAAAGCCATGAACAATGAAGGACCTAGAAACAAACAAATAACAATTAAACAAGGAAATGCCTTGCTTACAGGAAAAAAGGCTGCAAATGCACTAATGGAACACTATGCAAATGCAAACCACATTGATATTACAACCGAACAGAAGAAAGCAATCAAAGACAAACAGATACATCATAGAAATACAGAGACAGCAGCAGAATATATGATGGCAAATCTAACAATGGAAGAAATGGAACAGGCAATGAATACCCTAAAAAAGAAGAAATCACCAGGAAAGGATGGAATCACAAATGAAATGCTAATAGGACTAGGCACCAAGGCAAAGAAGAAACTACTAGCAGTCCTAAATAACAGCTGGAAGAGAGGAATAGTCCCACAGGCATGGAAGGAAGCTATACTAATACCAGTCCCAAAGAAAGGAAAAGACCTGGAAGAACCAAATGGCTATCGACCTATCAGTCTACTTAGCTGTGTAGGAAAATTAATGGAACGCATTATCAATGGCAGGCTAACATGGCATCTGGAAGAAAACAAACTCTTAACACCACACCAAGCAGGATTCAGAAAGTACAGATCCACTGAAGATCAAATAACCTATATAGCTCAGGAAATAGAGGATGCCTTCCAAGAGAAAAAGCACACACTAGCAGTCTGGATAGATTTAGAAAAAGCATTTGATAAAGTATGGAAGGAAGGACTGAAAGTAAAACTGCAAAACATGCATGTTTGTGGAAAAATGTATAAATGGATCAGCCACTACCTTGAGAACAGAACTGCCAGGACAAAAGTACAAGGACAAACAAGCAAAATGATGCTGCTGGAGCAAGGTGTCCCCCAAGGAGGAGTTCTTTCACCAACATTATTCCTAGCATATATAAATGACATCACAGAAAATTTTCCAGCCAGAGTACACACATCCTCCTTTGCAGATGACCTAGCCATATGGACATCTGAAGAATATATTAGTACAGCTAACAGCAGAATACAGCAAGCCTTATTAGCGCTAGAGGACTGGTCAAAATCATGGCTAGTGAAGATAAGTGAGGAGAAAACAACATGCACAGTGTTCTCCCTCTCAAATAAAACTCAGCAACCTAAGCTGGTATTGAATGGAAAAATATTGCGCCATGAAGAAAATCCAAACTATCTAGGAGTCACCTTTGATCGTCGCCTGACATGGAAGACACAGGTTGAGAAAAATCGAACAAGAGCAAGGCAGAGAATGGCAATCATGAAAAAGCTTGCTGGTACAACGTGGGGAGCAGATGAGAAAGTTCTCAAGAAGTTATATACTGGACGGGTGAGGCCAGTACTGGAATATGGCATTGCAGCTTGGGCAACAGCAGCTAAGTCAAACTTTAACAAAATAAGTAGAGTCCAAAACCAAGGAATGCGAATCATAACTGGAAGCCTGAAGACAACGCCTATTAATGAACTAGAAAAGATCACTTGTTTACAACCAATGCAGGATAGAAGAGATAGCAGAGCCCAGCAACAAGCAGAAAAATTTAGAAGATTGACAGACCACCCTATGTACAACAGATTTAATGGTTTTGGAAAGGGAAGACTGAAGCGTAGCAACTTTGTAGAAACTGCAAAACGAAGGATTAGGGCAGATCCTATACTTAACATATCAACAGTCAAGCCCATACACAATGCACACAAGTTCCCAGCTTGGAGACAGCAGCAACTGCCTGAGATGATAGAAAACATTCCTGGTATTGAGAAAAAGAACACTCAGCATGAAACCGAAAGAAGAGAAATAACCCTAAACTACATAAAAGAACATTACCCAAGCAGGAATTGGACCCATGCATATACAGATGGATCAGCCAAAAATTCAATAGAGAATGGAGGAGGAGGAATTCTCCTAAATTTAAAAAATGGAGTGAAAAAAACACATTCAATGGCAACTGGAAAATTTTCAAGTAACTTCAAAGCGGAGGTAGAGGCTCTGAAAACTGCAGCAGAAATGCTCCTGATGGAGGAAAATAAAGAGAAGCAAATAGCTATCTTCACAGATGCAAAGTCAGCTGTCTCAATACTGAAGAGCAATAACAGCACAGAACTAACTGACCTAAGAGCAGCACTCCATGGTCTATGCCAGAAATCCAAAAAAGTTGTAATACAGTGGATCCCATCACATTGCAGTATACCTGGAAACGAAGAGGCTGACAGACTGGCAAAAGAGGGCGGACGACTACCACAGCCTGACATAGACATAACCTATAATGAGGCAAAGAGGTTGATAAAAAGCACTTATAGAACCAAATGGGAATCAGAGCATCCAGGCCATCAGAAGGATGATGCATATTACAAACTCGACCGAAGAGAACAAGTAGCAATCTTCAGACTCCGCACAGGACATAACAGGCTGAAATACCACTTGTTCAATAAACTAAAGATAGGAGATACCGATGAATGTAATTGTAGAACTGGAAAAATGACAGCAAAACATTTGCTGCAGGATTGCCCAACGTATGCAGAACAGAGAAAGATATTTTGGCCCACACCTGCTTCATTTGAGGACAAGCTCTATGGAGATATCAACAAGCTCAAGTTGACCGCAGCTTACTTTAACTACATACAGGTTGACATTTAAAGGTGCATGAAGACCCAGAGGCATGAAATGGAATATTGCTTGGATAGCAAATCCATTATGTGGAAAGTCCAAATCGAAAGCTCGCTGTGTGGGCTTCATAAAAGGTGGAAAAGTGTCCTAGTGGCACGAAATGGAATATTGCTTGGATAGCAAATCCATTACGTGGAAAGTCCGAATCAAAAGCCCATTGTGTGGGCTTCATAAAAGGTGGAAAAGTGTCCTAGTGGCATGAAATGGAATATTGCTTGGATAGCAAATCCATTACGTGGAAAGTCCGAATCGAAAGCTCACTGTGTGGATGTCATCTGCAGACTGCATACTTCTGGTTTCCGGAAGAACAGCCTATGGTGAACGGAAGGCCCAATATACGGAAGTGAGGCTAAGCAGCCATGTGCAGGACGTGACGATTCCTTGGGTGAGCCCAGTACCAGAGCGCTATGTATCGGCTCTGCAAGTATGGAAGCCTCCTTGGATGGCGGGGAATGCCCATGGTCTGCCCCTGCCTTCCCTTGAGGGCTGACCAGGATCTTTGGCTGTTCTATATGGACCAGCTGGGATGGGGGATAACACCACAACAGTGAGAGTCAAACGTCCTAAGAAACCCCCGGGAAGGTTAACCCGGTCAACAAATGCCCGCAGAAGTCGGATGTGTCGGCCTAACGGCGCAAGAACGCAGCTCTGCTGTAAACAGGCACAACGCAATCACATCCGAAAAAAAAACTCCGGATGAACGAAGAAGAAGAAGAAGAAACCCTCAGCTCTAATCAGGGCAAAGAAAGACAAACTCGACAAACAGAAATCGTTCCCTGTTAGGGGGCGGTTTGGGCCCCTTGCGGGAAATGCAAATTTTTTTTATTTTTCATTAGCGTCAGTCCTACTGTGAGTTTTATTTGGGGTTTTGGGCCTCGGACGCGCGACAAATGCCATTTCATTGTCTCCGTGGACGATGAAATGGCTTTTGGGTTTGGGATCTTGCATACTAGCGTAAATGATCATCTTACTTGTAGGGTTCTTAGCAATCTAAGCAGATACCATAGCTGTGTGTCCTCCAGTTTTTTTCTACCTGTAAAACAAAAATTGAACTCAATGGAAAGGAAATAACAGAAACAAAACAAAAACGAACCGTTGTACTCCAGACGAGACGTGGAAAACGATCTCTTGGTCTTCCCTCGCTGAAGATTAGGGGCAAAAGTGCTTTAGGCACTCTAGGATTTGAACCTGTCACCTTCAAATGACGACGGAGCCTCACCGAAGGAACACATATATTTACAGACACGACAAAGACCTAATGTACCCTTATACTCCTAAACAGACGTGGAATACATTTTCTTGATGTGCACTCGCTGAAGACTAAACAAAAGTGTAGCTAAAAGAGCACTAAAGTTGGCTGTATATCCTTTACAGGACATCGCAGTCAACCCCAACATGTTTTAACTGTTTGTGATTTTAGTAGAGTAGTTTGCCATTGATTTCTGAACGACCAACACTCAAACCTTTGTATAGAAACTAACGCAAGGCGGTCTGTTACCAAATCGTCCGCCACGGAGCCGGTAAAGGGGCACTAGACAACAGGAAACAATGAAAACTGTAGGCATACAGGGACTCGAACCTATCGCCTCCAAGTTACGACAGAGCCTCACCGTGGGAACGTCATATACAGTCAGTTTCATCCATCCGGTTTCGACAGACATTGTGGGGTTCGCTTTCTACAGCTCTTGATGGAGTCTGCCTTCAAGGCAGGAGAGGAGGTTGGTGTCTCACTTCATCTGGTTCCTCTCCCTCGACTTGTTCAACAAAGGAGACCATAATAGCAGCCACGCCACGGCTGACATAGCTTTTGGAATCGCTAGAACACACAGACCCCTCTACAACCTCAAGGTGGAGACACAGCAGAGGGGACTTAACGAACACGTGTACTTAGAGACACGACCAGCTAAATGTAAAAGAGGAGAGACTAACTTATCTCCATACCAGAAGTAAGACCAGCTAAATGTAAAAGAGGAGAGACTAACTTATCTCCTTACCAGAAGTAAGACCAGAACGGATAAATACTTGTGTAAAATCTGATGACTCACCTTTGCTTTGTGGCCATCAATTGTATTGTAATCGATCTCCTCCCCAATCTTGAGACTGTAGGAACCAGTGGGCACTGCGCCCTTGAAATCGATTTCAATCTTGTACACATCCCCATCTTGACTGATGGTGACTGTGTAATCCAGGTTTTTGTATTTCTCAGTTTTCTCAGCAGAAAATCCTGTTACATATAGATCATTGAGAAAATCCTGTTATAGATAGATCATTGAGAAAATCCTGTTATAGATAGATCATTGAGAACATCCTGTTACATATAGATCATTGAGAACATCCTGTTACATATAGATCATTGAGAAAATCCTGTTACAGATAGATCATTGAGAAAATCCTGTTACATATAGATCATTGAGAACATCCTGTTACATATAGATCATTGAGAACATCCTGTTACAGATAGATCATTGAGAAAATCCTGTTACAGATATATCATTGAGAAAACTCTGTTACAGATAGATCATTGAGAAAACTCTGTTACATATAGATCATTGAGAACATCCTGTTACATATAGATCATTGAGAACATCCTGTTACATATAGATCATTGAGAAAATCCTGTTATAGATAGATCATTGAGAAAATCCTGTTACAGATAGATCATTGAGAAAATCCTGTTATAGATAGATCATTGAGAAAACTGTTACAGATAGATCATTGAGAAAACTCTGTTACAGATAGATCATTGAGAAAATCCTGTTACAGATAGATCATTGAGAAAATCCTGTTACATATAGATCATTGAGAAATCCTGTTACAGATAGATCATTGAGAAAATCCTGTTACAGATAGATCATTGAGAAAACTCTGTTACAGATAGATCATTGAGAAAACTCTGTTACAGATAGATCATTGAGAAAATCCTGTTATAGATAGATCATTGAGAAAATCCTGTTACATATAGATCATTGAGAAAATCCTGTTACAGATAGATCATTGAGAAAACTGTTACAGATAGATCATTGAGAAAACTCTGTTACAGATAGATCATTGAGAAAATCCTGTTACAGATAGATCATTGAGAAAATCCTGTTACATATAGATCATTGAGAAATCCTGTTACAGATAGATCATTGAGAAAATCCTGTTACAGATAGATCATTGAGAAAACTCTGTTACAGATAGATCATTGAGAAAACTCTGTTACAGATAGATCATTGAGAAAACTATGTTACAGATAGATTATTATTAGCATCTTGTCAGTGAGAATTTACTGGGAAATCTTGTTAGTGAGAATTTGCTGGGGAAATCTTGTCTAGGATAATTCATTGAGAAAATCATGTCAACACGAATTCACTGGAAAAATCGGGTCAATGAGAGTTCACAACGGATTGAGAGGGATTTTCTGCGCAACTCGATGAGAGCGACGTTCTGTTAAAAACTGCTATCTTAGAGAGAGTAGAGAGAGAGAGAGAGAGAGAGAGAGGGAGGGAGGGAGAAATATATATAGAGAGAGGGAGAAGGAGATGGATAGAGAAACAGAGAGATGGAGAGAGACAGAAAGAGATGGAGAGAGGGAGAGAGACAGAGAGAGGGAGAAAGACATAGAGAGGGAGAAGACAGAGAGAGGGAGACAGAGATAGAGACATAGAGAGAGAGACATGGAGAGAGAGACACACACAGCAAGAACAGAGATAGACAGAGTGATAATGAGTGACAGAGAGAGAGACAGAGGGAGACAGAGAGTGACAGAGAGAGACATAAAGAGAGACGGAAGGAGAAAAAGAGACAGACAGAGATACAGAGAAGCAAAGAGAGACAGAGAGAAGCAGAGAGAGATAGAGAGAGAGAGACAGAGGGAGAGAGAGACACACACACAGCGAGACAGAGATAGACAGAGTGACAATGAGTGACAGAGAGAGAGTGACAGAGAGAGAGAGAGTGACAGAGAGAGAGTGACAGAGAGAGAGAGAGTGACAGAGAGAGAGAGAGTGACAGAGAGAGAGTGACAGAGAGAGAGAGAGTGACAGAGAGAGACATAAAGAGAGACGGAAGGAGAAAAAGAGACAGACAGAGATACAGAGAAGCAAAGAGAGACAGAGAGAAGCAGAGAGAGATAGAGAGAGAGAGACAGAGGGAGAGAGAGAGACACACACAGCGAGACAGAGATAGACAGAGTGACAATGAGTGACAGAGAGAGAGTGACAGAGAGAGAGAGTGACAGAGAGAGAGAGTGACAGAGAGAGACATATAGAGAGACGGAAGGAGAAAAAGAGACAGACAGAGAGACAGAGAAGCAAAGAGAGACAGAGAGAAGCAGAGAGAGATAGAGGGAGACAGAGAGACACAGAGAACGTTTTACGGTCTCAATTGTTCCGCAGTAACAAACGTAATAAACGCTGCAGCTGGGTGTGTCATCTCATGTCGCATTAATGGTTTTCCCTGTTTTGTTTTTTTTTTACGTTCAGAACAGCTCATTTTTTCTGTCTTAATTATATTCTTTGATACGTCTGAAGCTCTTTCTTTCTCTCGCCCTTTGACTCTCGCACACCGGATGTTATGGGGATATCGCCCTGACCTTTAACTGCACTGCTGCTGAAGTTAGACAAGACTTATCTGAGAAGCTGATTTAAACTGAGCAGACGACCGACCTAGCCTCACTATCTTTCACATTGGTGATATCAGAGCAGGATACACGGAAGGCTCTTGGCGAGAGGTGAGGGAACTAGGTCTGAAAATTCCCATGGGATAGGTAGAGATAATGAGAATCAACAAGAGAAATGATACTTCGGTTATGTTTGGGAAGGCAGGGCTGGCTGTACGAAGCGACTTCTCTATCTGCAATGGGCTTATATGCAGTAGCTGTCCTTAGGTAATCCCCTTTAATCTGATATATAAAACAACATGTCTGCTACCATATTAAAAAAATTTTAAGCGATAACTATAATATAACCCTACTTCCCATTTTCCGCCATCCATTTTTTTCCTTCTATCTTGGTTAGTTCTTACTTTAGTTCCTTCTGTCTTGGTTAGTTCTTATGTCAGTTCCTTCTATCTCAGTTAGTTCTGTCTTCAGTTCCTTCTATCACAGTTAATTCTTACTTCAGTTCCTTTTATCCCAGTTAGTTCTTACTTTAGTTCCATCTGTCGCAGTTAATTCTCACTTCAGCTCCTTCTGTCATAGTTAGTTCTTACTTCAGTTCCTTCTATCCCAGTTAGCTCTTTCTTCAGTTCCTTCTATCACTGATATGTTCCTTTAACACACCGTTCACCTGTTGCTTCTATCGTTATTTACATTCCAGACATGTATTACTCTATCATACCTCGAGGCAAACAGTTATGACGTGGTCTCATTTCGTACAGACATCAATTACTTTACACAGTTCTGAGCTGGACAACTGAGACAAGAAACACACGGCTTCGGCAGACAGACGTTACTGTCGAGGCAGGCAGCATTCTTTATGAAAGTGGGAAAGGACGGTACACGGACATTGGGATTGCTTCTGTCTGCGTTGTGGATTAGAGATACCGCTTTTACGGGTGGTTGTGGTTGGGTTGTGGTGATTGTGGTTGTGGTGGTGATGGTGGTTGCGGCTGTGTTGTGGTGGTGTTTTTGATCGTGGTGATGGTGGAGTTGTGAGGGGGGAGGGGGTGTCTAGGTGCTTCCATGGGGTTTCGATTTCAAGTTTTAAGTAATGATGGCTGTGGTGATGATTATGGTGGTAGGGGAGGGGGTGGGTGGTAGAGGAGATAGTTGAGTTGAAGGTAATGGTGGGAATGATGGTGACGTGTGGGGGTGGTGATGGTGGTGGAAGAAGAGGAAGGTGAGGAAGAGGAGGGGGAGACGAAGAAGAAGAAGAAGAAGAAGAAGAAGAAGAAGAAGAAGAAGAAGAAGAAGAAGAAGAAGAAGAAGAAGAAGAAGAAGAAGAAGATGAGGAATAGTAATAATAATAACAATAACAATAATAATAATAATAATAATAATAATATCCATACAAAAGTGCATGTTGTATGTAACACTTCAACACTCTTTTTTCTCGCTGCAAATGCCGTCTTTTAATTGGTCAGTATTGGTCAGTAATCACTACCTCCGCCATGGCGATTCTTGTTCTAATCTCTTCAAGGCATCTCCCATCAGATGTTATGACTGTTCCGAGATAATTGTACCGATTCACTTGTTGAAGAATATTCCCATTTACTTGTATATTACATTGTGGTATTCATTTCTTCCTAGTGACGACCATAATCTGTGCCTTCTTACAATTTAATTCTAACCCTTATTCTTCACTGTGTCATTTATATATGCAGTAGGGGGAAAACACATACACTAAAGATCTCTATGTTCATGACATTTTGAGAACCCATGTACTAGCTTTACAAAACTTAGGAAGTGTCATTAGGTCACGGATATTGTTGAGGTTCTTGATTGGTTGGGCTAACGTGGGAGGCACTTGAAAATGAACGAGTACCGAGTTATTTATGTCAAAGCGTCTCACGACTTCTCCATGATACAAGTGCGCCCATGTAGTCTTTCGTCGACAAATTGCATTCCTTTTCGCTTTCGCAAGTGCATGTTTCTTTCCAGCTTTCAGTTTCATTACCAAGATTGGCGATGGATATCGTTCCCATGGGTCAACAAAGGTGACTTTCTTGACATGTACGCCTAACCTTTCTTGGTGTATATTCTTGTGGGTCGGTGATGGTGTTTGTCCATCAAGAATGATGATGACCATTCATTTCATCCAGTGGGGTTGAAAGTTTGCAGCCGTGAGTTCTAAGATGCTGATAAGGCCTATATTGGCTCGAAATGTTCTTTGACAATGTGGGCAAAGAATTCTTAACGTTCCAGAAGGAGGAACTCCTACAGTAATTTTTTTTTTTTGTTCACAGCTCTTGCAGTCCTGTTTGCTTCACAAGTGTCTATACCCCTGCGTATTGACGTTCGCCACGAATTTCGGTCTTTGACAGCAGCCTCCCAAGTGTCGTGATGAATTCCAAAAGCTTTTAATGAGATCTTCAGCGTGTCTTTAAAGCTATCATCTGGCCGCCTTAGGAGCGTTTACCACAGCACAGTTCACCGTAAAAGTTTATTTGGGTGATACGCTAGGCCTGTCACCTTTATCTTTTGACTCTTTGTTATGTATTTCAGAATCCTCGCCGGTGCTACGGAGTCCGTACACTGAACTGAGTTTCTCTAGACTCAGGTTTGAGTTAGGAGGAGAACGGAGCACTTGTGGGTTGATCCATCGACTAAACTAACTAAACTCCTTTGGCGATGAGGTCTTTACTAAATGAGGTCTTGTCATTCTTGTATTCGAAGCCGTCACTCCGAAATGACTACACTGTCACGTCGTATTAACATCTGTGTATCATACGTCTGTGCTTCATTATAAGACAGGAGCACAGAGGGATTTAACTGATGCGTTTTAATAATACTGTACAATTTTCGTAAACAAACTCACCCATAACTTTCGCGAAGTCTTCTAGACCTGTCGTTTGCGACTGGTCCACTTGCCAGACTCCGAGGAAAGAGGGATCCATTTTGTAGACAAATCGAAAAGAATATCTGTGAACAGAAGCAGCCGAATGAAGTTACACATTAATACTTCTACTGATA
>JACEFZ010028082.1:172500-197067 GCA_014155875.1 Cepaea nemoralis
ATCAACATTAACATCACCAACACCATCAACATCACCAGCACCATCAACATCAACATCACCAACACCATCAACATCACAAACACCATCAACATCACCAACACCATCAACATCACCAACACCATCACCATCAACATCACCAACACCATCAACATCACCAACACCATCAACACCATCAATACCATCAACATCATCAACGTCACCAACACAATCAACATCATCAGAATCACCAACACCATCAGCATCACCAACACCATCAATACCATCAACGTCACCAACACCATCAACATCATCAACGTCACCAACACCATCAACACCATCAACATCATCATCATCACCAACACCATCAATACCATCAACATCATCAACGTCACCAACACCATAAATATTATCAACACCATCAAGATCAACATTACCAACACCATCAACATCACCAACATCATCAGCATGACCAACACCATCAACATCATCAGCATCACCAACACCATCAATACCATCAACATCATCAACGTCACCAACACCATCAACATCACCAACACCAACACCATCAACATCGCCAACACCATCAACATCACCATCACCATCAACATCACCAACACCATCAATACCATCAACATCATCAACGTCACCAACACCATCAACATCATCAGAATCACCAACATCATCAATACCATCAACATCATCAGCATCATCAACACCATCAACACCATCAACGTCACCAACACCATCAACATCATCAGCATCACCAACACCATCCATACCATCAACATCATCAACGTCACCAACACCATCAATATCATCAACACCATCAAGATCAACATTACCAACACCATCAACATCACCAACACCATCAACATCATCAGCATCACCAACACCATCAACATCATCAGCATCACCAACACCATCAATACCATCAACATCATCAATGTTACCAACACCATCAGCATCACCAACACCATCAACATCACCAACACCATCAACATCACCAACACCATATAAATCACAAACACCATCAACATCACCAACACCATCAACAGCACCAACATCATCAACATCACCAGCACCATCAACATCAACATCACCAACACCATCAACATCACCAGCACCATCAACATCAACATCACCAACACCATCAACATCACCAACACCATCAACATCACCAACACCATCAACACCATCAATACCATCAACATCATCAACATCATCAGCATCACCAACACCATCATTACCATCAACATCATCAAAGTCACCAATACAATCACTACCATCAACATCATCAGCATCACCAACACCATCAATATCATCAACACCATCAACATCAACATTACCAACACCATCCACATCACCAACACCATCAACATCATCAGCATCACCAACACCATCAACATCATCAGCATCACCAACACAATCAACATCACCAACACCAACATCATCAACATCACCAACACCATCAACATCACCAACACCATCAACATCACCAACACCATCAACATCACCAAAACCATCAACATCACCAACACCATCAACATCACCAGCACCATCAACATCAACATCACCAACACCATCAACATCAACATCACCAGCACCATCAACATCACCAACACCATCAACATCAACATCACCAACACCATCAACATCAACATCACCAGCACCATCAACATCACCAACACCATCAACATCAACATCACCAACACCATCAACATCACCAGCACTATCAACATCAACATCACCAACACCATCAACATCACCATCACCATCACCAACACCATCAATACCATCAACATCATCAACGTCACCAACACCATCAATATCATCAACATCATCAACATCACCAACACCATCAACATCACCAACACCATCAATACCATCAACATCATCAGCATCACCAACACCATCAATACCATCAACATCATCAACGTCACCAACACCATCAACATCATCAACACCATCAACATCACCAAAACCATCAATATCACCAACACCATCAACATCATCAACATCAACATCACCAACACCATCAACATCGCCAACACCATCAACATCACCAACACCATCAACACCATCAACACCATCAACATCACCAACACCATCAACATCACCAACACCATCAACACCATCAACATCACCAACACCATCAACATCAACATAACCAACACCATCAAATTCACCAACACCATCAACATCAACATCACCAACACCATCAACATCACCAACACCATCAACATCACCAACACCATCAACATCACCAACACCATCAAATCACCAGCACCATCAACATTAACATCACCAACACCATCAACATCACCAGCACCATCAACATCAACATCACCAACACCATCAACATCACAAAACACCATCAACATCACCAACACCATCAACATCACCAACACCATCACCATCAACATCACCAACACCATCAACATCACCAACACCATCAACACCATCAATACCATCAACATCATCAACGTCACCAACACAATCAACATCATCAGAATCACCAACACCATCAATACCATCAACATCATCAGCATCACCAACACCATCAATACCATCAACGTCACCAACACCATCAACATCATCAACGTCACCAACACCATCAACACCATCAACATCATCAGCATCACCAACACCATCAAGACCATCAACATCATCAACGTCACCAACACCATAAATATTATCAACACCATCAAGATCAACATTACCAACACCAATCAACATCACCAACATCATCAGCATGACCAACACCATCAACATCATCAGCATCACCAACACCATCAATACCATCAACATCATCAACGTCACCAACACCATCAACATCACCAACACCAACACCATCAACATCGCCAACACCATCAACATCACCATCACCATCAACATCACCAACACCATCAATACCATCAACATCATCAACGTCACCAACACCATCAACATCATCAGAATCACCAACATCATCAATACCATCAACATCATCAGCATCACCAACACCATCAACACCATCAACGTCACCAACACCATTAACATCATCAGCATCACCAACACCATCCATACCATCAACATCATCAACGTCACCAACACCATCAATATCATCAACACCATCAAGATCAACATTACCAACACCATCAACATCACCAACACCATCAAAATCATCATCATCACCAACACCATCAACATCATCAGCATCATCAACACCATCAATACCATCAACATCATCAACGTCACCAACACCATCAACATCACCAACACCATCAACATCACCAACACCATCAACATCACCAACACCATATAAATCACAAACACCATCAACATCACCAACACCATCAACAGCACCAACATCATCAACATCACCAGCACCATCAACATCACATCACCAACACCATCAACATCAACATCAACATCACCAACACCATCAACATCACCAACACCATCAACATCACCAACACCATCAACACCATCAATACCATCAACATCATCAACGTCACCAACATCATCAACATCATCAGCATCACCAACACCATCATTACCATCAACATCATCGAAGTCACCAATACAATCAATACCATCAACATCATCAGCATCACCAACACCATCAATATCATCAACACCATCAACATCAACATTACCAACACCATCCACATCACCAACACCATCAACATCATCAGCATCACCAACACCATCAACATCATCAGCATCACCAACACAATCAACATCACCAACACCAACATCATCAACATCACCAACACCATCAACATCACCAACACCATCAACATCACCAACACCATCAACATCACCAACACCATCAACATCACCAAAACCATCAACATCACCAACACCATCAACATCACCAGCACCATCAACATCAACATCACCAACACCATCAACATCAACATCACCAGCACCATCAACATCACCAACACCATCAACATCAACATCACCAACACCATCAACATCACATCCCAGCACCATCAACATCACCAACACCATCAACATCAACATCACCAACACCATCAACATCACCAGCACTATCAACATCAACATCACCAACACCATCAACATCACCATCACCATCAACATCACCAACACCATCAATACCATCAACATCATCAACGTCACCAACACCATCAATATCATCAACATCATCAACATCACCAACACCATCAACATCACCAACACCATCAACACCATCAATACCATCAACATCATTAGCATCACCAACACCATCAATACCATCAACATCATCAACGTCACCAACACCATCAACATCATCAGCATCACCAACACCATCAATACCATCAACATCATCAACGTCACCAACACCATCAACATCACCAACACCATCAACATCATCAACACCATCAATACCATCAATACCATCAACACCATCAATACCATCAACATCATCAGCATCACCAACACCATCAATACCATCAACATCATCAACGTCACCAACACCATCAATATCATCAGCATCATCAACATCACAACACCATCAACATCACCAACACTATCAACACCATCAATACCATCAACATCATCAACGTCACCAACACCATCAACATCACCAACACCATCAACACCATCAACATCATCAGCATCATCAACATCATCAATACCATCAACATCATCAACATCACCAACACCATCAACATCATCAACACCATCAACATCATCAGCATCATCAAAATCATCAATACCATCAACACCATCAACACCACCAACATCACCAACACCATTAATACCATCAACATCATCAGCATCATCAACGTCACCAACATCACCAACACCATTAATACCATCAACATCATCAGCATCATCAACGTCACCAACATCACCAAAACCATCAATACCATCAACATCATCAGCATCATCAACGTCACCAACACCACCAACACCATCAATACAATCAACACCATCAACATCACCAACACCATCATCACCATCAACACCACGAGGACCATCAACATCATCATCATCATCAACATCATCATCACCTTTATCATCATCATCATCATCAACTTCATCATCAACATGAACAACATCATCATCAACATCATCGTGTGAAGGAGAGTGCGATGAGTGAGTGGTTTCATGTATGATTGAATGTATATGGGCATGAGTGTGTGTGTGTGTGTGAGAGAGAGAGAGAGAGAGAGAGAGAGAGAGAGAGAGAGCGAGAGAGAGAGAGTATGAATGAGTGAATGATTTAATGTTTGTGATTGTGAGTGGGCATATGTGTTTGTATGTAAAGAAGTGTGTGTGGATGTATGACTGTGTGGGTGTACGATTGTGTGAGTATTTGTGTATTTGCGCGTGTGAACGTGTGTATCTGTCGATGAAATGTGTATGGAAAGGAATGTATGTGTGTCCCTTGTTGTATGTATGAATAAGGATATATGGGCGAGAGAGAGAGAGAGAGAGAGAGAGAGAGAGAGAGAGAGAGAGAGAGAGAGAGAGAGAGAGAGAGAGAGGAGAGAGAAGAGAGAGAGAACGAGAGAGAGAACGAGAGAGAGAACGAGAGAGAGAGAAATCGAGAGAGAGAGAGAGAGAAACGAGCGAGAGAGAGAGAGAACGAGAGAGAGAGAGAGAGAGAGAGAGAGAGAGAGAGAGAGAGAGAGAGAGAGAGAGAGAGCTTATATATGTGTCTATAAGTAAACTTTTGTTAGTGAGTTTGTGATGGTAAATGAGTTTATGTGTATGCGAGGGAGAGTACATTTGTGTGTTATTGAGCGGGTGCACAACTGCGAAAGTGTATGTAGATGATGTAAGTATGTATGCAGGTATGTATGTATGTATGTGTTCATGCATGTGTTTGTGCACGTGTGTCTGCCTGCCTGTCTCACAACATAGTAATATGCATTGTTTACGTTTACAACGCTCATTTGACAATGTTTATTTTCCTATGTGAATGTAACCTGCACAATACACATTTGATGAATGAAAGATGAGTGATTGAAAGGGCCGAATGTAAGACGGGCTTGCGTGCCCAGTTTGTGACCATTTGAAAATACAGTTCGTTCGTTCGTTTGTTCCCAAGACATATCTTTATGACTGTCAACTGTCATCTACTGCCAATAGTATCTTGAGGTGTACGAGGGGGGAGGACGGGGGGGGGGGGGGGGTGAGCCTCATGAATTAAGGCCGCCTGCTAGTGCAGTCGCCGCAAACTGTGCAGGTTAGGGTTTTCTTTTTGACCCCGTCAGAAAAAAAATCCACACCTTACCGAGGATTCGAACTCGGGTCTCCCGAAGGAGAACCCGGGTGTATTCTTTATTTGTCATAATTTGTCATAATCAGTGGGGTCTATATGGCCAAACAGTTAAACAGTCTGCCTTGCGCCCTGAAGGTGATGGGATCTTTTCAGGGTCTGCATCGCCAGACCATATGTTTCCGGAGAATCCCAGAGGTCGTCGCTGGAGCTATAAAGTTTGGTCTTTGTGCAACGCTCTCGGCCAACAACTTAGTTCTTGGGTAGGAGACCGAGAAAGATGGGGGTAAAACCCAATTGAATGAAGTCGGTCATCTTGCCTTAAACTTTGAATCTTTAATTTTAAACAATGAAACGGAGATAACGCTAATATCCATCTACACATCATAATCAATCTCAGATATGACCAAGTGATTATACATATCAATGGGGAGTGCTTTGTAATCAAAGTTTCATTACAAACCGTATCGGTAGCAGATACCTTAATCTTGGTTTTATTACTATTTAAAAGATAACCCGGAATTCTCTTTTAGATCGAAATTAGTAGTACGGTCAGAGAGGGAGTGGCGGTGAATGGCTGTACCTGCGCAGTAATACACATTCTTTCACGTAACACGTTCTTCACAACAACCCAAGTAATCTTATTTTAACTCTTTGCTTCATGCTCGCTTGAAGACAGACGTTGATGCTCTGTTGTAGCCGTTGTCTAGTTGGTCAAAGGTTGAAGTACACTTGTTGCTGCAGCGAAGTGCTGTCGTCATTTGGAGGTGACAGGTTCACATCCCGGTCTGTAACTATGGCTTGCAATGTTTATGTTATCTTGAGTGTCCTCTGGTCACTACTTCCTTCTTCGACTTTTATGAGCCCCAAACAATATGTGTGTGTGTGTTTATCTATGAACTGCCTTAGTCGCCTCAAAGGGTTCCCCAATTGGTATTTCGTTGTAACGGTTTAGATGTTATTTCTTTGATGTCAACTCTCAATGTTCGCTCTCGTCGGGACAGACTGGCTGTGAATTCCATCTTGCATCCCGGCCTACGAACTGTGAAGGTCTAACACATGACAGACCAACAGCAGCTTCCTGTTTCGATGATTTTCTTCACTTGCTTCACTTTAAGAAAAGGTTAGCCCACTGGTCTTCTTCATTTGCTTCACTTTAAGACAAGGTTAGCCCACTGATTTTCATTTGCTTCACTTTAAGACAAGGTTAGCCCACTGATCTTCATTTGCTTCACTTTAAGACAAGGTTAGCCCACTGATCTTCATTTGCTTCACTTTAAGACAAGGTTAGCACACTGATCTTCATTTGCTTCACTTTAAGACAAGGTTAGCCCACTGATCTTCATTTGCTTCACTTTAAGACAAGGTTAGCACACTGATCTTCATTTGTTTCACTTTAAGACAAGGTTAGCACACTGATCTTCATTTGTTTCACTTTAAGACAAGGTTAGCACACTGATCTTCATTTGTTTCACTTTAAGACAAGGTTAGCCCACTGATCTTCATTTGCTTCACTTTAAGACAAGGTTAGCACACTGATCTTCATTTGCTTCACTTTAAGACACGGTTAGACAACTGGTCTTCTTCATTTCCTTCTGCGTATTCTGCATCTGCTGCTTCAGCATGCGTTCTTTCTTTCTTTCTTTCTTTCTTTCTTTCTTTCTTTCTTTCTTTCTTTCTTTCTTTCTTTCTTTCTTTCTTTCTTTCTGTCTGTCTTTCTTTATTTCTTTCTTTCTCTCTTTCTTCTCTTTCTTGCTTTGACTTTGTGCATCAAATAAGAAGAAGCATCTGACAAGCAATTTATTATGTGCTTTGTGTCATTATCTTTTAGTGGGGTCTGTATCTATGAATAAAACAGTTTCTCTGGGCTAAAATATTATTTAATTTCCTTTTCGCTCCTACCATAATCGACGGACATTAACTTCGAGTCTCTTGACAATGAAGTTCCATATAATCCACGGAGGAGGCATTGCTGGCACTTCACCGTCTTGACAGACTTAAAATAGTTTGTTACATTGCGCTTCGAAAATGTCATAACAAATGAATCCCAATGGTGGGACCTTGGTTGGAGTTACATCGCTCCACTGCATAAAGCCTGGGCTGAATTTTATAGACCATGCTTTGCCTACGAAGCACGATCCTTCTCTCAGCCTGCCTGGTTTAGTCCAAAGGAAAGGTAACACCAGTACATCTGAATCAAGGAAAACTACAGAAGCTGCCGGATCAGCAAAGCAATTCTCTAACTGTCTGCCTGTTGGATCTTCGATTCTAGACCGTTTACCGTCTTATGGCCTGGTCTGCCCTGTCATAACATTTAGTCTTAAGGTTGCATTTCCTCGCACTAGGATCAGGCTTGTACCATCTTAGTTGTGCATCTCAGCCCGAATCCGTTGGCACAATGTAGGTTGTCAGTTTTGGTGAACACCTCCTGACATTCGACGCGAATAGAAAGCAGGTAGTACCGTCTACTGTTATACAATAGCTAAGTCATATCTGGCTAGCCCTTATAGGAAAGCCGAGGCCTTCTATCAACTAATTCGTATGTGTAGTCCTGAATAGTAACATAATATGTCCCTTCTCACACATGAGGTTTCGTAAGTAGCAGTCCTGAATAGTGACATAATATGTCCCTTCCCACACACGAGGTTTCGTAAGTGCAGTCCTGAATAGTGACATAATAGTCCCTTCCCAGGCATGAGGTTTCGTAAGTGCAGTCCTAAATAGTGACATAATATGTCCCTTCCCACACACGAGGTTTTGTGAGTACAATCCTGAATAGTGACATAATAAGGTTCCTTCCCACACATGAGGTTTTGTGAGTACAATCCTGAATAGTGACATAATAGTCCCTTCCCAGACCTGAGGTTTCGTAAGTGCAGTCCTGAATAGTGACATAATAGTCCCTTCCCAGATATGAGGTTTCGTAAGTACAGTCCTGAATAGTGACATGATAGTCCCTTCCCAGACATGAGGTTTCGTAACTACAGTCCCTGAATAGTGACATTATAGTCCCTTCCCAGATATGAGGTTTCGTAAGTGCAGTCCTGAATAGTGAACATGATAGTCCCTTCCCAGACATGAGGTTTCGTAAGTGCAGTCCTGAATAGTGACATGATAGTCCCTTCCAAGACATGAGGTTTCGTAAGTACAGTCCCTGAATAGTGACATATAGTGTCCCTTCCCACACATGAGGTTTGCAGTGCCGATCTATCACATACCGCTGGGGTTGGATAGGGGATGGAAAGCTTTGTAGCACAGACATAGATGTTACCTTAGTGCAAGAATGGTAGAATAGTCTTCACACCAACGTAACCCCATTAGATGCGTACCCTTTTTCAGGTCCCAAACGGGCCTGAACACAAATTCATCAGACTTAAAGAGATAAAAATCATAGCCTTCCAGAGGAATCGCACCCTTTCAGCTAATCATTCCCATTTTGGATTAAACGTGGCCACTCGATTGAGCATACATGATCTCAACCTAAACTGACTACCTCGTCGATATTACGTCTGAAATATTAATCCTGATGTTACGGAATAATTGTCAGAATTTTCTGAAATCACGAAAAGAACTGGTTACTTACGTTAGAAGAAGACAGACCACATTATTTGATGATTCGCAGCACAAGAGACTGACGGCGTGGACAGATATGAGCACCACCGCCAGACGACATGGGCTAAATGAAGAAGAAGTAGATAAGCCTGCGAGGAAGGCTATTGGCAAGACAACCGTACCAATTTTAAAATCACTTGAAGGGCCGAATTCCAAGGAACTTATATAATTACGTTCTCTCGCTTTGAACTCAAACGTAGTCCACCAGTAAAACACCGTGTGTTGCCGGGGCCCATAAGGGAAGCAAAGAATAGCAACACTGTAGCCTACCATGCATGTCGTAAGAGGCGACTAAGGAGGCTTGATGGTTCCGTCGCCCTGCTACTGAGTGAGTGCGTGGCGCGACACTGTGAGCTGTGAGTTTCGTGTGAATTGCTTTTGAATCTGCCCGAGGTTTTTTGGAACGTGACTGCATGTTCGGAGCGATGGTAGATGGCTATGTCCCAGAGTTGACCGGTTTTTGCCTTATGCAGAAATGCGTGGCTGCTGGGCTTCTGGTTGACTGCCACTGCCATCGACGATGAACTGTATTTTCGTGGACTGTGTGGGTGAACATCTAGGAAACATCCAGATGGGAAAATGACTGCCGATTCCATCAGAGATGAAACTGGGTGTTTCGTGGGGGACTATTGTGTTGACATTCTGGCGGCGGCATTATGCACAGTGTATCTGTGCGGGCTGTTGTTTGTCGAGACTCCTGTCTTTTCCACTTTTCACATTGGGCAGTGGGGAGCGTTTTGTGCTGATATTCACTGGCACAGGAACGGAGCATAATGGGGACAACCCGTTGCTATGAAGGTTGGAACTTACGACTATAGTGTGTGTGTTTTTTTTTTTTGTTGCCTCAATATAAAATTCAATATCTCAGTAACCAATTGAGGGAAAATGATGAGATTTAGCATATAACCTTATAATTATGTCCACCCAACAAAAAAAGTTTTCTTCTGGAGATTGTACAGCAGATTTCAATGTTTGGTTATACGCGGTATATATTTTATTGCCCCCCGCATTCATTCCATCATTTTAAGAGTATTACCGTTTCAACAAGACACACCCCCAAATTTTTTAAATTTGTCTGCGCGGTTTTGCTTTTGGCAGACTGAGGGAATTTATATGGGGTAGGTTCAGAGGTGTCGTCAAACTGTGGGTTCTTTCATGAAACGTGATTATATAAATAAACTAGCTGGCTCGGCCCGGCTCCTGGCGGGGATCTGTCTGTCTGTCTGTCTGTCTGTCTGTCTGTCTGTCTGTCTGTCTGTCTGTCTGTCTGTCTGTCTGTCTGTCTGTCTATCTATCTATCTATCTATCTATCTATCTATCTATCTATCTATCTATCTATCTATCCATCTATCTATCTATCTATCTATCTATCTATCTATCTATCTATCTATCTATCTATCTATCTATCTATCTATCTATCTATCTATCTATCTTCTATCTTTCTATCTTTCTATCTATCTGGCTAGCTGGCTGTCTATCTATCTATCTATCTATCTATCTATCTATCTAACTATCTATCTATCTATCTATCTATCTATCTATCTATCTATCTATCTATCTATCTATCTATCTATCTATCTATCTATCTATCTTTCTAATCTACCTACCTGCCTGCCTGCCTGCCGGCCGGCCCACCAACCATCCGATCGACCCACTGACCCACCGACTCACCCACCCACCCACCCAGTCAGCCAGCCAGCCAGCCAGCCATCCACCCACCCACCTACCTTTCTGCCTACCTACCTACCTACCTACCTTTCTGTCTGTCTGTCTGTCTGTCTGTCTGTCTGTCTGTCTGTCTGTCCGCGCTATTAAATATTGATAAAAGTTTGTGGAAAAAACGTCAGGACCATGTGTTGAAAGAGGAAGACGACTATTGGAGAAAGGATGGATTGAATTTTATGCAACCGAGAGCAATTATCAACCTACTGGAATCGTCCGACACAGATTAAGGTATGAGCAGATCGCAGACCTTAATCTACGTACACACTTACTGGGATATTGTGCTCCAACTATTCAGACGAATTGCAGGCCCTAAACATTACAGCATCAGCATCAGCTGAAGAAACAAGAAGGAAATGAAAAATAAGGTAAGAAATATATTCCTTCTACTTTCCTGTTAATTTACAAATTATTTACCCCGTGCCTCTGTAAATTCTCTGTCTTTACTAATATTACACATTGCACCCCTCTCGGGATTCTCCGTGGTGAAGTGGTCAAGCCGTCTGACTCGGGCTCCGAAGGTTGTATGTTCGATTCCGGGCCGCGTCCTTCATTGTACGAGTGCATTTTTTCGGAGACTCCCGAGGGTCGTCGCTGGAGCTACGGAGTTCGTGCTTTGTGCGACGCTTTCCGCGCTGCGGAAAGAAACTGAGCCATATGGGATAAACACCCGGTGCAATGCAGCCGACCCTGTCGATTTTAAGCTAATTCTTTCATTGCACCCACTCTCATACGAATCCGGATACGCCTTTGTGTGTCAACAGAATTGACATGTCTCACATTACAGTAAAAAATAACTTCGTTAGCGAGAAATCACTAGTTGTTCAGCAAAAGATCAAAGGAATGTCGCCGCTTTCAATGATTTAAGTTGTTTTTGGACCTATCAAAGACATATTCCTTCGGTGGGGGTAAACATAAGACGGCTGGAAAAATTTCATAACGATGCAACAGACAGTTTTCAAAATAATTGATCGTGAATGACGACATTCGTTTGTGGACATACTATAACTAACTAACTAACTAACCAACTAACTAACTAACTAACTAACTAACTAACTAACTAACGTAGTCCACATACGTGCTACTATCACCAGCAGTAAACAATATAAAATGACACAAAGTAGTGCAGCTTTACATAATAGAATTACGACAGATACAGAACGTTGCGGCGATTAGCCTTCATCAGCAAACACACACATTCACAAAACACAACATATAGTCACGGAGATCTCCTGTGACTACATTAAAACGTGACAACAGGACAAGAAGAATAAAAAGATGAAAAAATGAAAGCAATGAAGAGAAAAGCTGCACTACTTTGTGTCATTTTGCATTGTTTACTTTTTCACAGCTTTACCGCAGTTCCACCCAATTGTATTCATATTATTACCAGCAGTAGTGATGGTTAACTTTCCCCACTACCAGTGTCCCTTGCCGTCAGGTGAATCCAGTCCCGACTTTAGAAGTACATGTAATTTATTTCCCCAAGTCAAGGAAGGGCCGGGCTCCCTGGCCAAGAAGTTAAACGACTTTCTCCTTAATCCCGTTTATCCACGTAGGGTCTCGCAGCACGCAAGAATTGGAAGGGTTCTCGCCACGTTGGTGACTTACGGGATACGTGAGCTTGTCGCTCAGAAAGCAATGGCAAACTACTGAGCGTAATCTTACCAAGAAATCAACAACAGCGGTAAAATGCTGGTGTTGACAGCGATGTCCCGTAAAGGATATGAGGCAAAAAAGTGAAGGACGAGAAGTCAACATTTTAGTCCAACTCACCGGTGTAAGGGTTGAACATACTACGCTGCAGTCGCCAGAGATAGTTTAAACATGAGAGTGTTACACCTCTCGGCCGTGCCAATCTCCGCTGAACAGAGTTCTTTCTGATAATACAGTGCCCGCTTCTCGAAGGTCTCATCGGTAAGCAACGAGCATAGATAACTAATCTATCAATTCATTCATCAGTCATACATATAACACAAGTATGACTGACTATCTGCTGGTCATACATATAACCCAAGTATGACTGACTATCTGCTGGTCATACATATAACACAAGTATGACTGACTATCTGCTGGTCATACATATAACCCAAGTATGACTGACTATCTGCTGTCTCTAATCAACTTTGCTACGGCCTCGTGATGTGTCTGTCACGCGATTCTCGCATCAAGGTAGCGTTGTTACGCTGGGATGTGTGGCGCCGGCAATGCGGTCAGATTTGTTATCCTTGCTGGTGGGTGAGTCATGAGGAATGTTGGAATTTACGTGCTGACTTCAGCGGAATTTACGCGCTGACTTCAACGCTAGGGTCGGTATCATCATCATCATCATCATCATCATCATCATCATCATCATCATCATCATCATCTTCTTCTTCTTCTTCTTCTTCTTCTTCTTCCACAACCTCATCTCCCTCCTCCTCTTCTTATTTTTCATCATCATCATGGCCAATACAGTTGTGATTTCAATATCAGTTCTAGACAGTTGTAACATTAAATTTTGTCTCTGACAGCTGTAACATTTAGCCCTATCCTAGACAGTTGTAATCTCAACATCAGTTCTAGACAGCTGTAACTTTAGCCCCTGTACCTGATATGTGTACTTCCTGGCCCAGCCGTTCATTACCGTCAAGTAACAACTGTCTGGGGTTGCAATACTGAGCATGCATAACTTAGTTTCGCATCCTGTTGCGTTAGAAATGCCTAGTTTGGAGTCGCATATCAGGGATTCTCACAATGACCAAAGACGAATAGAATACCAACACAGAGAGGGTGCGTCTGTCATTACACACCGGAGGGGAATTTGAGGAGATGATTTGAGCACGTATTGACTGAATGGTTCGATTCTCACACTGATCAAAGTAGAATACGTAGTACATGAACACAGAACTGGAGTAATCGATTACTACTCGTTAAGAGAGATAGTGAAGAGGGTATCCGAACAATTTTGGACTAAATGGTTCATTGTTGAGAAAGATAACGCATTGACTAACTTACACTCACCACATATGCCTGATCAGTGACATGGCAGTAATGTGAAAATTACCGGTTTCATGTACAAACTGTATCACGAGGACGTTAAATACTTTAGTCAGCCCGTTACACTACATACTATCATGTTGTATTTGTGAACATGGTAATTATACTACTACTACTACTACTACTACTACTACTACTACTACTACTACTACTACTACTACTACCACTACTACTACTACAAGAACTACTACTACTACTACTACTACTACTAGTACTACTACTACTACTACTACTACTAACACCACCACCACCACTACTACTACTACTACTACTACTACTACTACTACTACTACTACTACTACTAACACCACCACCACTACCACTACTACTACTACTACTACTACTACTACTACTACTACTACTACTACTACTACTACTACTAATACTACTACCATTACTACTACTACTACTACTACTACTACTACTACTACTAATGCTACTAACTACTACTGCTGCTGCTGTTGCTACTACTACTACTACTACTACTACTACTACTACTACTACTACTACTACTACTACTACTACTACTACATCTACTACTACTACTACTACTACTACTACTACTACTACTACTACTACTACTATACTACTACTACTACTACCACGAAGCGGTAGAGGCAGACGCAGACCGAGATAACCGATGCTGTACGGCAAATGGATATTAACCGAACACAACATAAATCAGATTATTAGCAAGTCAAAGTAAAGGATATCTCTCCTGACTATCGGGTATGCGATTCTAGCCCCATATTCTGTTTACTATTCTGTTTACTATTCTGTTTACTAAACCAGTCTGTACTGTTTACTATTCTGTTTACTATTCTGTTTACACACTTTAGGTTTCAGTCGTCAACAACATTCTGTTAACTGTTCTGTTTACTAAACCAGTCTGCACTGTTACTATTTTGGTTACTAAACCAGCCTGCACTGGAAGAATGATGTGGATGTGAGCGCACTGGCTACTTTTACTTTCCAGTAATGTCACGGTACTCATGTTAAGTTGGGCCAACCTGTGAGCGTAGGTCAATACAACAAACAAACAACAATAAATAACCCAGCTCGATGGGATTCGGACATCAAGCCTGCTGGCCACTTCGTTAACTTGGCTCACAAATCTGGCTATAATGAAAACCTGTGATTGTTTTTAATTTATTTTGTTTCTTTTATTTATTTATTTATTTTTTTTTGGGGGGGGGGGGGGGGGGGGGGGTGCGGGGGGAGTGGGGGGTGGGGGGAGGTTGTTTGTTTTGTATTTGTTTCGCTTGCTGGCGTAGTCCAGCTGTTACTATTGGGGAGTGTATTGCACTGATGACTGCGTATGATTAGCTTTCCCTATTGCCAGTGTCCCTCGCCATTGCGACTTCATAAGTACTTTTAATTTAGTCCCCAAGTCAAGGTCGAGAATTTAACATCTTAGTCCATCTGTCCGGGGTAGGGATTGAACCCGCTACCTCGGCATCAGCCCACCGAAAGTTTAAGAGCGAGCGTTCTTATCCATTCCGCCATACTGACGTCAAACGATTAATTATTTGAAACAATGATATCTATCTCACCAGTGTAACATACTTTACCTCACCCTTCACAATTTTCAGAAACTTATGTCTCAAGTGTGCCGTTCGTTCATTGCCATACAAGGACTGGTACAGGCTTGCGATATATTTATAAAAAAGGACAGCATAATTGGAATGTACTGAGCGGCAGGCAAGCTCATTGATTGGTTAATTAGCTCTGGGTAGCGAGGTTCTAGTTAGGACTCTGCAAGACGATAACCATTCACTTGAAAATGTAGTCGTCACCAAGTCAAGTCGCTTCCTAGTTAGGGGAGGTTTATAATGCCCAATTGTGCTCTCTGTGCCAGAGATAAGCTTAAGAATTCATTATAAATGCTATGACCGTGTCCTCTTGATGAAACAGGTATCATGGTTTATGTATGTGAATTTTGAAACTGTGAGAACAACTATTCATTGAACAGATAGCCTGAGTGTTCGATTTATGCAAGACTTACATGTCTGTCCCACTGATGGTTCTACTATTACTATACTTACCATTTCATCTGCTATGAAAACTTTGTATATGCTGTAAAACAGTTCAATCTATGTGCATATCTTGAACCTTTATTCCTATGCTGTAGAAATATTACTATCATCGTACGTCATAGACAGTTGTTTCATGCTGGGGAGATGTTCTTGCTAAACTGATATTGAACTATCGTTCATTTACGAGTGCATCTTCTAATTCATATCCTTTGTACATCTACATAGTATGTGATTTGTCATGTAATCATTTTTTTTTCATGAATATGCAATGGAAGCGAAAGTCATGTTTTAATTTTTATTTTTGAGTTATAATCTCATACGCACCATATATTCATATGTATTGCAGGACGTGCACTTCCCGCCAGCATTACACAATTGCTGTTGATGACTTGGCGAATATTTTATTTTCAGGGATTTGCTAATTTGTGTTCTTAATGACTGCCCTAATGCAATACATTTCTGAAGTTTGTGCACTTAAGCTTGCAACATTGGGTAGATTCTAACTGCGTTCTAACACTCCCCACCCTCCCTCCCCTCCACCCACCCCTAAAGTAGTTTGGGAAAGGAAAGTATGTTCTTGTGGTTGATGCTTTGTTGATCATGGATGAATATGCAATGAATGGCTCCTGCATTATTCTATGAGGATGATTATATGTTTTCTTTTCCTTTGTGTGAGTTTCCCACGTGAATGCGTTTATTAATCATTACCAGACTATTGGAGGAGAAACGTCCCAATTGATCCCAGTAGGAAAGGGTAACAGAGTTTATGAGTGTAGATGATGGGAAAGGCACTTTTGTACCGGAGTGCCACACGAGGCAATTGTTGACCGGCCTGGTCATAGGCCGTTTGCCATTTGTCAGTTGACATTTACATATTGCAGTTTGCAGTTATAGTCAGGAGATGATGTTTATGGCTCATGATGTCTTTGTCACATCTTGACGTGTTGTATTTTCATGATGTTTGGTTGGTTTTGATGTCCTTAACTCATCTTGAAGTCTCAGTGTCAATCACGAAAGGGTGTTGATCATTGAGTAGATACCTCACACTCTCCGTCGGAGTTGGATTAAACTCCATAATCAGAGAAGAGGGAGTGGTGAATTAGGAACACTCCCACCTCTTCTCCCCTTAGTTTCTTTTTTTTTTTTTAATTTTGTTATAATGACATTTGTTGTTGTTGTTTTTTTTTCAAATGTATATCGATGTTTATTTTATTTATTTTTTTTCATTTTTGTAGCGCGATCGATATGAGTGGTGGATATTGGTCTTTGCTTACAGTCAGGACACGTAGTCAACGGGATTGCTGGTGGATGGAATGAGAGGTTCGGATCTGTGAAACCTAAACAAAGGAATGCAGTCGGCATTCTTCTCATTTTTATGGTCGGGGGAGGAATATCTGCCATCTTGAAGGAATCCCAGTCTCCATGTCACCACGCATATTCACCACCAGCTGGATGTCCATTCTTATCCATATATAGATATATTTCGAGTAGTTGGTGCCTGGAGAGTCCCAGTGATGTCACCAAAACCCACCGGTTGGCCTTGTAATCAGGACACTTGGATCGTTCGACTGTTGGTTGTTGAGTTGTTCATACCTGTATGAACTACTAGATGGTGTTGATTACTACAATGTTTGCCCTGACCGGAGTATCTAGGTTTCGACACCGTCAAGAGGATGCCTGGTTATGGATTAACCGCCTGGCTTCTCTTCAAGCATGATATTCAGGAAGAGTATGGATAGTCCATGTTTCACAAGCACACAGCAGTGTGGATAATACAACTACTTTGTGGATTTTCAGCTTCAGGTACAGGCTTATTCCACTTCTGTTCTAGGCATGTGCAGGCAAATTCCAAACCAAGTCATCGTTATATCCAACCTGTGACTATCTAGAGACTTCTATGTCAGTCATACATCAGACTGTTACACCACGCTATCAATTCAGTTATCAGTTATCAGTTGGGGTATCTTCATTGCACTCCGGACAGGTCCATAGGTGCTCAGATCCTCCCCCCAGCATATGCATCAGCGTCCGGTGGCTAATAGTGCCAGTTCTGTGTTGGTTGACGAGGCGCTTTGTTTTCCCGATGTACCTCTCGCGCTTGGCCATGCCGATTCTTACTCCCAAGTCTTTCATCCTGGACAGCGATGTGGAATCACTGACGTCAAAGTCCTCTGTTCTCGCCATATCTTTAAGGGCGTTAATAACATCGGCACGATTCATGGGCTGGCCATCTACAGGGGGTGCAGAGCCAGCCAGTTTATCAGCTCGTTCATTTCCCTCGACTCCCGCATGTCCCGGGACGAAGATGAAGGTGACTTTACGCACAACAGACTTCCGCAGCGACTCAGTCCACTGTCTACGTACAGATCCAGCTTCGACCTTCTGAATCATGCGCATTGAGTCACTTAGTACACACACGTTGGTATAATGCTGTGATTCCAGCCATATGAAAGCCTGTGTAACTGCCATCACCTCCATCGTCTTGCTGCTCGTGGTCATAGAGTGGGCACCACTGGATTCTTGAACGGTTCGGCCCGCTGAACGGGCTGTAAATGCCCACGCACTTCTCTGCTGCTTTACAACAGATCCATCTGTATAGATGAGCACTTCGGGGCTATCTGAGTGTTCATAGATGAGCGCGTTAACCTCTTCATTGACAGCGGCAGGGTTGTGCTGTCTGCACCGTCTGTCGAGTGTGATAATGCAGGAGAAAGTGAACTTAAAAGCTGGAGGCACCGGCACCCATTCCTTGCCGGGGTTGATACTGGTAAGACTGCAGACCTGTCTGATGACATCTTCCGCCCGACCCATCCATGATTTGCCCCTCTTTAGCCTGTCACCCTTTTCTCTGAATATAGCGTCATGCAGAGGGTGCTGCTCATCTGCACTTATTTTTAAGTATGCACGAGCTCTCCAGATCTTGATCCTGTGTTCCATTGTCGGGAAGTTCGTCATGTTAGGCTTAATTATCGCCACCGGGCGCCGATGATCCGCTGAAGGAAGTCCGGGCGCGCGTGGACTAACTCCGTTGCACGGTCCGAACTCCATTTCACCACGAAAAACACACTTAATCCATAAACATTTCGGAAAACATTTTTTTACACCACGCTAGAACTTATCTAACCCAGCACATCAGCAGCTGTGAATTTATACTGTCCCCGGATTACAGGAATTACTTGTCATCTGTTTAAGAAGGAGAAAGACTTTCCATCATCTACCCGAAAGAGATTAGGATAATGATTGTTTAGTTAGATTGATTTGTCTATTTATGAGCATGGAATATTTTATTGTTACTTGACAAATGTGGATATAGTGTATTTTGGGGGTTTTTGTTTAAGGAGATAAACCTTAGTGATATTATCAATGAGAAATCTGAAATTTATCTGTTTAATAGTTTAGAAGGGACGCAGAGGTGTTTCCAAGGCACGAGGGCCAGGTTTATTTTACTGGCCAAGACCTACTAACACACCCTAGTAGTGCGTCCTGGGCAACAGGTTCCTTCGGGATCCTGGCTAACGTAATAGGATCGCATGTTCTTCCGGTACATGCCTGCACGGCGAGGAACCACCAGTCTGCACACCAATAAACAAGACATGGGACAACGGATACTCACGCAAACCTCAGTCCGGTATGACATCACACTGATATTGGAAAACAGGATGTCTTCATCCCACATACAGGACTTCACGCTGGAGTTCACAGCCAGCGAACGAAAGTAAGCAAGCAATAGTTTAGAAATCTGTTGATCGTTTTTTGTTTGAATTATCTATTTTTTTTTCTTTCATTGGTTTTGGGGATTCATGTGTTTATCATATGTGGTTGTATACATGATATTACAATTCATAACATAGATTTTCCCAAAACTCAATTCTTTTCAATATAGTGTGTAACGTATAACCCAGCATTTGAGTTAATTCATTGTGAACGTTTCGTTCCAAAGTAATTGTTTACAGTTTATACACACACACACACACACACACACACACACACACACACACACTCACACACACACACACCACACACACACACACCACACACACACACACATATATATATATATATATATATATATATATATATATATATATATATATATATATTATATATATATATATATATACTAGCTGCCCGGCCCGGCTTCGGCCAGGCTCTGGCGGGGATCTATGTATGTATGTATGTATGTATGTATGTATGTATGTATGTATGTATGCATGCATGCATGCATGCATGCATGCATGCATGCATGCATGCATGCATGTATGTATGTATGTATGTATGTATGTATGTATGTATGTATGTATGTATGTATGTATGTATGTATGTATGTATGTATGTATGTATGTATGTATGTATGTATGTATGTATGTATGTATGTATGTATGTATCTATCTATCTATCTATCTATCTATCTATCTATCTATCTGTCTGTCTGTCTGTCTGTCTGTCTGCTTGTCTGTCTGTCTGTCTGACCCGGCCCGGCTTCGCCCACACCTGGCGGGGATCTATCTATCTATCTGTCTGTCTGACCCGGCCCGGCTTCGCTCAGCCCCTGGCGGGGATCTATCTATCTGTCTGTCTGTCTGCTTGTCTGTCTGTCTGTCTGACCCGGCCCGGCTTCGCCCACTCCTGGCGGTCTAAGATAAATCCATTATTTGTAATGAACACTGGTTTTAAAAACATAAAAAGATGTGTTAGAAAATTTTCACTATTTAAATAGATGCATTACTTTTATGATAATTATGAAAATGCCTTAAAGATTGTATCATTATTTATTATAACTCATATGCCTGTAAATAACTATAGACAAAGAGTTTATAAATCTTTGGGGGGGGGGGGGGAACCCGCATTTTAACAGTATTTTAACAGGCGTGCTGCGTGTAAGGTATGCATAAAGTATGAACAACACACACACACAATTAACTTAAGAATGTCCTTCCAGACACCATGTGCTCTCTTTCACTAAAATAGAAAATTAGATTTTTAACTAACTATTGCATTTCATCTGAATCTGATAAAGGGCACACACACACAAACAAATATTGTCTACATATATAGTAGAGGATATTGAAATATGGTACATGGCCAAAAGAAAAAGGGCAACCTGAAACTACTAAACGTAAATGCTGGGTACTTCAAAGGATAGGCTTCTTCTTTTTTTAGACAGAAAAAAAAAACAACCTGCATTTTAACAGGCGTGCTGCGTGTAAGGTATGCATAAGGTATGCACACCCACAACATTGAATGAAAAATGTGATGTTGACACACACGCGGCCAACTTTTTTTTTTAAAACAAAAACAAAATCGAGAATATACCCATTTAATTGTGTACTGACCTTCTCTCTGCCAAGCGAACGAAAAAAAAAAAACAAATGCTTCGATTACTTCAAAAGTTCCACTCCGAAAAAAAGTAAAATTCTGACGTTTCTAAAATAAATCCATTATTTTTAATGAACAATGGTTTTAAAAACATAAAAAGATGTGTTAGAAAATTTTCACTATTTAAATAGATGCATTATTTTATGATAATTATTATGAAAATGCATTAAAGATTATATCATGATATATTATTACTCATATGGCTGTAAATAACTATAGAAAAGAGTTTTTAAATCTGTGAAAACAATGCAACAATCTATACATAAAATAATAGTGATGTTATTAAAAGTTATGACCCTTGAAAAAACTTTTCTTATGTTAAGTCCCCTTGATAAATATTAGCTGCCCGGCCCGGCTTCGCCCAGGCTCTGGCGGGGATCTATGTATGTATGTATGTATGTATGTATGTATGTATGTATGTATGTATGTATGTATGTATGTATGTATGTATGTATGTATGTATGTATGTATGTATGTATGTATGTATGTATGTATGTATGTATGTATGTATGTATGTATGTATGTATGTATGTATGTATGTATGTATGTATGTATGTATGTATGTATGTATGTATGTATGTATGTATGTATGTATGTATGTATGTATGTATGTATGTATGTATGTATGTATGTATGTATGTATGTATGTATGTATGTATGTATGTATGTATGTATGTATGTATGTATGTATGTATGTATGTATGTATGTATGTATGTATGCATGCATGCTTGCATGCATGCATGCATGCATGCATGCATGTATGTATGTATGTATGTATGTATGTATGTATGTATGTATGTATGTATGTATGTATGTATGTATGTATGTATGTATGTATGTATGTATGTATGTATGTATGTATGTATGTATGTATGTATGTATGTATGTATGTATGTATGTATGTATGTATGTATGTATGTGTGCGTGCGTGCGTGCGTGCGTGCGTGCGTGCGTGCGTGCGTGCGTGCGTGCGTGCGTGCGTGCGTGCGTGCGTGCGTGCGTGCGTGCGTGCGTGCGTGCGTGCGTGCGTGCGTGCGTGCGTGCGTGCGTGCGTGCGTGCGTGCGTGCGTGCGTGCGTGCGTGCGTGCGTGCGTGCGTGCGTGCGTGCGTGCATCTATCTATCTATCTATCTATCTATCTATCTATCTATCTATCTATCTATCTATCTATCTATTTATCTATCTATCTATTTACCTATCAATCTATCTATCTATCTATCTATCTATCTATCTATCTATCTATCTATCTATGTGGAGCATCTCATTTAATTCATCGTCAATCAACTCATTTAATCTATAGCCAGGGGACGTAACTTAAGATATAACAATGGTACTAAAAGTTATATCCCTTTTTGTCATATATTTGTATATTTTCTTATGTTCAGTCATGTAATTACAAAATTAAATTTTAGGAAGGTAATAGCTGATAGCTGATAGATAAAACTATCACAGTTGGTTGCACAGGAATGAAAGGAAAACGTGTAGAAAATTTCATCTCAATCGGATGGACCGTTCGCGAATGCACGAAGGACGGACGGACATACATACATACATACATACATACATACATACATACATACATACATACATACATACATACATACATACATACATACATACATACATACATACATACATACATACATACATACATACATACATACATACATACATACATACATACATACATACATACATACATACATACATACATACATACATACATACATACATACATACATACATACATACATACATACATACATACATACATACATACATACATACATACATACATACATACATACATACATACATACATACATACATACATACATACATACATACATACATACATACATACATACATACATACATACATACATACATACATACATACATACATACATACATACATACATACATACATACATACATACATACATACATACATACATACATACATACATACATACATACATACATACATACATACATACATACATACATACATACATACATACATACATACATACATACATACATACATACATACATACATACATACATACATACATACATACATACATACATACATACATACATACATACATACATACATACATACATACATACATACATACATACATACATACATACATACATACATACATACATACATACATACATACATACATACATACATACATACATACATACATACATACATACATACATACATACATACATACATACATACATACATACATACATACATACATACATACATACATACATACATACATACATACATACATACATACATACATACATACATACATACATACATACATACATACATACATACATACATACATACATACATACATACATACATACATACATACATACATACATACATACATACATACATACATACATACATACATACATACATACATACATACATACATACATACATACATACATACATACATACATACATACATACATACATACATACATACATACATACATACATACATACATACATACATACATACATACATACATACATACAAC